>PVLA01002511.1:0-75988 GCA_004027455.1 Hydrochoerus hydrochaeris
TCAATTCTATCTGTCCATTCCAGTATTTATGAATGACAGTGGAATGGCCACAGTTAGACAGACAGCAAAATCCACAGAACTACAAATCATGCATATTATTTGCATGCTACTTCCCACCATTCTTCCAGTTCTTTGCTCATTCCCACCCAGCTCTAGGCCCTCTGACTTCTGCCTCATTTCTGTAGCCCCATAACCCTTCCCCTGGATACAGCCCTGAAAGCTGTAAACTGACACAGTCCCTTGAGTCTCATTGAGTCAACAGAGTTAAAAGAAAAGTGTATTAGTGCGTCAAAAACTTCTGGAATAAGCACGAATCCTAAGCTTTTCTGATTGATGTTCTGGGCCAGCTCTTTATTCCATTCAAATTTCAAACAATTCATTTCTTCCCAGTCACCATTTTTCAAGATACTCTCTTGGATTTTCTCTACCAAGAAGAAATTTGGCTTTACTCATCCATATGATGTGTCATTCCAAATGTCTTACAAACTACCATTGTAACTTTTTAAAAGAAGTTTTAGGCCTGCCAAATTAAGCACAAACTAATTAGCATCAACATTTTGACAATAATAAGAAAGGCTACATATTGAGTGTTTATACCAAGTCCTAAGCTGAGAAGTTACCTGCATTAGTATTTGGTTATGTCAGCATTCTTGCTAGAAAGGTAAATATCTATCCCATCATAAAGAAATTTCACCCATATTCAAAGGAATCTGAACTCATCTATGTCAATTTCTAGTCCAAATCATGCAACCCAAAGATTCTCCAAATATCAAATAAATAAACAAAATTTGTACAGATCTATAGTAAGTTTTTCTGGACTTTATTACTATATTTATAATAATCAGTGGATATAAATAATCTCGAGAATTTACCACTTCAGGACATTTTCATTAAAGCAAGCTCTCTCACACTGTGCTATCCTGGCCTTCCTATAGCTGTTCAGCTTTATGGAATTCAACCTAAAAATAAATAACATAGGACAATACGTGATGCTAAGAATTGAAGATGCTTTGTTCTTTACTGATATAGTAACTGATGGATATGATTTGAATATTCTAACTTATTACCACCCAGCAAAATTAATGCATCAGGCACTTCTCAGATATAATGACCAGTTAAAAGGAGTTACCCCTTCTTAGAAATCTGCATGCTCCCCCATTCTCTTGGCATTGTTGTCCTCAAGGCTCATTTCTAAGCTTCTCTCAAAGCTCAAGCAATAAATACAACCAGGAAACATCACTGTCTGTACCTGATGTAGCAAAAGCAAAAAAGTAAATAAAAGGCAATTTTACCCTGAAAAAACCTAAACATGAATATATCACCAACACACCATGCACTGTGGGTAAGCCCTAGGTTCTCATCTTCAAATTCCTTCCTGACTGCCACCAAGAAGTTTGACCAAGATACTTGCCTAATAATAAAATGTCAACCCCAGAAGTTTATTTACAAAGCTCTACAAGTTACTAAAAATATCTAGTAATTATTTAGAAATAAATGTAGATACTTCTCTTGAAATTATTTTTTTTCAAGCAAAAGGATTCTCCACTCAACATTTAACAATGAAGTAGCTCACTAAATCATTTAAAAGTGGGCTGGAGAAAATGATACAACCATTAAAACAATTTATCATCTCAAGCTTGTCCTTAAACAATTGTTTTTTTGTTTAGAGAGTAGGCACAGGTGAAAAACCACTTAACCCACACAGAACACATTATATAAACACTTTTAAAATAGTCACATACAACTGGATAAGGACTAAGTTATTTATTGTTTCATAAATTTTTTTGTTGCAAATCTTAAGTCAAAAGGTCTTTAAGTGTTAATATCTGATGTAGGTTGTGCATTATAAAGTGCTATTCTTGGAAATTCATTGTATGATGCACACAGGGATGCCCTTAAAGCCTGACTGTCTGCACCACCAGTCCACTGTCCTTCTGGAACCAAATTCTCCTCTCCATTTACTATTTTTATTATCTAGAATTTTAGGTTATTTTCCCTCCCAGTCACTCTTCAAGAGATGCAAACCTCATTTTTTAAAAAGGTCCCTGGTTCCTTCACACTGTCTCATTGCTTTACCATATAGCTGATGTACCTGAGTCATCTTCCTAATCAACAAAGGCTTTGGACAAAGGATCAAAAACCTTCTGGCACTGGGCTGGGGGAAGGTGTGGGCTACAGAAATTACTACCTATGATCATAAATAAAAGTTTTCTCTCTAATTTATGTGAAAGATTACACAATTATCTGACCTTAGTTAAGAAGTTAGGTAAATAATACAGTGTTTTCCTGTATTACAGCCTTACCACATGTGTGATAGAGTTATTTTGGTCTTATCTGGTGACTTCTTATGGACTACATTGAGTACTCTTAAAAAACTGGTTACCAAACACTAATGCATATACTTATAATTGGAGAATCTGTTGTGACAGTTTTATTTCAATGCACCTCTCTACCTCATACCACACACAAATGGGGATGGAAACTTTGCACTGTGTGACATTCCCTGCTCTTTTTTGTTGTTGTTTTTTGAGACAAAGTTTCTTGCTAAGTCACTATGTAGCCCATGCTGGGCTTGAATTGTAATCCTCTTGTGTCAGCCTCACAGACCAGTGGGATCTGAGGCATGTGCCACCTTGCACAAATGAATTTTCATTGCTAATAATCTCAGAGATAATACCAAATGCTAGCTTCAAAATCACACTTGGAGAATCATTCTAGGGCACTTTGACTCCAAAACTTTGAGAGAAAACTATATTACAGACCACACATAAAATTTTGTTCTGTAATTAGAAAAATCTGTATATTTGAGAAGTACATGGAAGATATTTCTTACCAAAGGTCTTCAAAGAAACCCCACTGCTTCAATGGCAGATTATCCTCTTTTATAAAAATAAAAGAAAAATAGAACTTGAAGTAATGACTCCTCAGTCAGAACTGAGAACAAGCTGATGTGGGTTCACAAAGGTCTGCTTCGTTCCTGATCCGTTGTCATTGGAGAGAATTGTGAGCAGTGTGTGTCAAAAAGACACACTACACACTCCCATATAGCCACTCACAGGGCCAAGTGTGATTTAATTTAAGCCTGTCTGGACTTGCTTTTCTTATTCTTTCCCTCTGAAGACCCTCAAGAATTCCACGACACAGATGTGATTTTAAGAAACCAGCAAACTTTAAAGCAAAAACAAAACTCAAGGATTTATGTCTATCTATAAGATTATGTATACTCCCTACTCTTTCTCCTATGCAAAGAAAAAATATAAGACTATAACAGTCACTTTTCAAAACTGATTAAAAAAAAAAGTCACCCAAAACAACAAGGCTGATAATGTATTCATGACTTGGGTGCAAATCTATATATAGTGTCACATAGAAGAACAAATGTCTAAGAAAAACAGATACTTTCCTGGTCTGCTGAAAATCATGAGTTATAAATTGAAATGCACAGCATATAAGTCAATGTAATAAAATAAGTCAACCCAGGAGTAAAGCAAGAGAGGTAGCTATAATGGAGAACTTGAGAGTTGTAGTCTCAACTAAAGGGAGCAGCTGCTAGTTAACTATCACACCAACATCATCCTTGGGACTATTTCTTTTTTTTCCCCTCTTGTTTTCATTTTTGGATGTGTCTAGCAATTTTTAAATTGAATTAGATATATAATGTAAGAAAAAGTATAGAGACTCTGGATTAGTGTCACCCTAAGTGCTAGTCTTGAGTAGTTAGAGAGGGGAAGGTCCCCTTTCTCCAATTCAGGGTAGAATTGCCTCAAAATTGACTGGTATTTTGAAAAACTCAGCTTGCATGTGGTATGTCTACACTGCTTGGGAGTAGTTTGAAGGCTGGTGGTATTTCCCAGGACCCCATCCTTCCTATATGTCAAATTTCAACTGTATCCTCAGCATTGTGAGACTGTCAGATCTATTTTGCTTTTTAGTGACTCCTGAGCCTCACACATCATGAGACATAAAACTGAACGAAGATGAATGCCTAAAGCCGTGGACCGGATTTATGGAAGACAAGTTTTCCACATATCAGGGTAAGGGGGTGCAGAAGCATGCAAACCTATTATCTTCCACATGCACAGCTCACAGCAGAGTTCATGCTCCTAGGAGACTCTAAGGTCGCTGCTTATCTGACTGGAAGCTGAGTCAGCCAGCAATGTGGGCTACAGAGAGAGGCTGAGAAGGCAGATGAAGCTTCTGTCACCACTCACCTTCCACTGGTCCGCTTGGTTCCTAGCTTTTCAAGAGTCCACAAACCAGTACTGGTCCTTGGCTTGTGCACTGGCGACCCCTGCCTTAAGGTGCCTAAGTGTCCAAGATCAGGCTAACATCACAGTAACTGTCTTCTCTCTGAGGTGCTGATCTCCGAATCCTGGCTGCTTTTTAGCCCCACACTTCAATGCTTGTCTCTTAAGCCTTGTAAAATCTCCATTTTAGGTGATTGTAGGTGTGATCCTCTGCTTGGTTTCTTAGCTGTTTGCAAAGCCCAAAACTGGTACATGCCTGGAAACACAAGCTGTAGACTACTGGTTAATCTATGTAAGCCATGTAGGAATTATCTTGGCAAGAATCAACTACAAATGTGAATTTATATATAAAAATCCAGACAAGACATCAACTAGTTCTTTTGATTTACTGATGTCCATTAATCCAGATATGTCAGGAATTTTTTATAATTTGTTATAAACTCTAAAAGAATTGCAAATAACTATAAATCAATGTTATAGTTTGGAGTACTTCAGATGCTTTAGATAAATATTTGATTATAAATGGACACAAGGTAGAGAAATGGTTTCTTCTAACACACTAATAAAAAAATGACAAGACACCTGCCTTATGCTTATCAGGGAGCATGATGAGGTTCTGCTGATGGAATGTGAATCCACAGATGCCAACAACAGGCCACACCTGAAGCAAAGGGATGGGCATCTAAATGGGGAGACCACTGGATTTCAGCCTTTCTATACAATGTCCTGGATAAATTCTGATGTGGGGGATGGTGAGACAGCTAAATCATGTCCAGTGTCCTGTCCTATCTACAACTGGGATTTCTAATATTCTTGAAAATTTATTCACAGAATAAGAGACCAGTAAGAGAGTTTGTTTATTGAAAACACTGAGGCCCTTTAGGCATTCTGCTAAGGGGTTAGGCTATGCTTTCAGGACATTTAGGTGAAGCAGTAAGGAGATCCCACCACGAGAATAGACTGCAAATACAGCAATGACCAAACTCAGCAACACCACAGAGAAAGTATTGTTCCTGTTGCCTTCTGTGGTAAATTTCTCCCAACTGCAACTGACTATAGTACGGCAGCAGTCCCTGTAGAAAAGATTCTAGAACCTTTCTTAACATAACATAGCCATATTCCATGGGTGTGATTATTAAGAGAAAATTTCCAGGAATTCAAATGATGGGGATTTTTGTTTATACAACATGGAGATTTTGTTATTATAAATTTCAAAACACACAAAACCTGGAGGAATTTTCACATAATATTTACAGCCTTCAAAGTACAATATTAATACATGTCTGTCAGTTATGAATAACAGCAGTTTGTTAGGCTACAGGGCTTAACATAAAACCAATTTACAAATGGGAAAAGCAAAGGATGGGATGTGGAAAAACGTGTAAATATGGCACATATACTAGCCAACTACTCAACTTTTCATATTTATTGAGTTTAAAACTGAATTATAAAAACATAGGAGATAGGAGGGTGAAAATCACCAAAGTATGTTATGTGCATGTATAAGTCTACCCAAATGAAACCCATTACTCTGTATGAAAAAGTGATTTGTTTTCAAATAAGGAAAAATGACATATGTACAAAAAAAAAAAGACTTTTTCAGCTGGGTATAATGCGCCAGGCCTCTAATCCCAAAATTCTAGGAAGATGATGCAGGGGGACTGTAACTTTGAGCCCAGTCTGGAAAAGTAGCTAACTTAACAAAACCCAGCCTCAAAAGCAAAAAAGGTTAAAAGGAGGTGGCAGGTCAGGATGCACCTCAGTGTGAAGGCCCTAAATTCAATTCCAGTACCACCAGAAATAAAAAATAAAAAAAAAGAATTTGCTCTATGTGGCAGGCACTATGCCAACAATATTCCATGAAGTTTTTTCATCTTCATCAGGACTTTTTGAGATAACAATTCTCATTTTTATGATAAGGAAAATGAAAAACAGAATAGAGTGACTTAGAAATTTACTCAAAATACTGAGTGGTAGAGAGTCCATTGAAAGATCTCAGGATGCCATATAAAGCCCTTAACCGTACTGTTTTACTGCCCTCTTGAAGTTCATTGATCATTTTTAATGTCTACCTGCATATTCCCCATACTTTAATAATGTGAGTATGTATTGTAAACATGTGCCTTTGCTAGCTGTTGTAAAATTTCAAGCTAAATATAAAATTAATGGCATCCTAGGAGTCGCGATTCTTGCCTACTACATCTCACTAAGAACATGGCTTATGAAATCTCTAGTTGAGACGTGTTTACTAAGACTTGCCAGGAAGGATGTTTTATGGGGATATTACACAGATGCAATATAAATTGCTACGGGCCAAGAATCCTTCATTCCAACCATTCCTTTTCCTGTAACTAATTCAGTAAGATTTGGAAAATGAAGCACTTGGTCTATTCCTGTTCATAAGCTACTAGACCTGTCTAAAGAGCAGTCACTTAGTACAAAAAGATAGAAGACCCCCCAACAGCTGCTAACTACATGTTAGTGTGTGGACCAAGTGTCTTTAAAGAGCCACAAGCTAGCTTTGATTGGCCAGAAAATTCACACTGCAAATCTGCATTATGGTGAACATTTGCTAAGTATAAGGGAAAGAGAACAGCATTCTGACTGTGGCTTTTCTGCTTAGGAGCAATGCAAGTATGAGCAAGTCATGCTGAGCTCCAATCTCCTGTTTGGTGTAATACACAAGGCCAGCTGCCTCCTGATGCTTTTATAAGAGTGGCACGGGTAAAAACACTTCAAAGATGATGCAAACACAAGATCCTGTGCATGCATATAAACACACACACACACATCTGTATTTTTAAGGACCCAGTGGTGCGTATTATCCACATGCAGAGCAGTAGACAAGTAACAAAACAGAAGAGGGCAGATAGAACTCCACTAAGCCACCTCAGAGGAAATGATCTTGGCAGGAGATGGTGGATTTCTACAGTGACAGGAAAAAGATACAACAGTGTAGGCAAAAGGATGGGGAAGAAAGAGAAGCGTACAGGCAGGCCATAGAAGTGGGTCCTGGAGTGTCCTAATAACAGCATGACATAGGGGGGGAATTGTGAGATGCAATAGCACCAGATAAAAACTTGTCAACTAATAGAAATTCATTTCATATAGAAAAGCTGTGTGCCAATCATCATAAACCAAAAGCACCCACAAAAATACTCATTATCGAGTGGGACTCTGCTTGCTAACATGCTAGTTGTTGTTGTTCATACGGTGGTTCCTCGATTCATAAACTTAGTCTGTTCCATGATTCTGGTTTAGAACCAAATTGACTGAAAAATGTATCAAATGTCCCCATAAGGTTTACTGTAAATAAGGTCACAGTAATCTGTTCTGACCCCTATGGATCTGGTCACAAACTGATTTTCATCGTGAACCAAATCAAATTTTCCCACACAGTTCAATGTCAATAAAGTTAATTCATTCTGCATCATATAATTTTTTTAACCACAAAAATATGAAGCAAAGTATAGTATGAAGAGAGAGAAAATGAATCTTGCTTCAGGCTGTCTTTGGTGTGGAGGAGAGGGTGGGTGGGGAGGTTATTGTTTGGAAGGACAGACTCACTTGTTAAGATATCAAGGAGATCTCCTTCAGAGGTTTCCTCTCTGTCTCTGAACTGCTGAGTCAACTGTCTTTTTAGAGAGAAAAGTAAAAAAAAAAAAAAAAAAAGATACTGAATTTTAAACCATGATAATAAGAAATTAACAATGGTTAATATATTGACAAAATATATCTAATGCCATTTGTTTTTTTCTGCACTGCATAACTCTCCAGAAATGAGAGATCATGTTATCATTTATCTAGTTCAACTCTCTATTTCTTTAAGTTGTGTTGGGTGGTATTCTCCCAAAGAAATCCTGGTCCTCATTCCAGTTTTCCATACTGGATTTTATCACATCACTGCTAACGTCCTCCCTGTCTTCTTCTTCCTCAGTGGAATGCTCCCCAGAAAGTCCCTTCTGCAGCTCTCACTAGAGTTCAGCAAGTTCTTCCATTGTCAGCTCCTTTTTATGGCCCTCAAAAACTGCTCTATGTCTGTACCGTTGAGGTCCAGACCCATGCTCTTGCCCAGGGACACCATCTCCTCTACTCTCTGTGCAACAGACCCTTCAAAGTCATGTTCAGTGACACATTCTGGCCACAATTTTCTTTTCCCCCATGCTGTTTAAGGTCCAGTACATGATACCCTTCCAGGCTTTGTCAACGGGTTGATGCAGTGCAGGACACTGAAATGTTTCTCCCAGAATTCTTTTAGAGTCAGGAATTCTCTTCAGTGACACTAAAACACCTGGGGAAGATCACCTTTGTGCACAGCTTCTCTAAGTTGCAGATCACTTGCTGGTCCAGCACCTGCAGAAAAGCTGTCATGTTAGGTGGGGCAAGCTCAAGCTTTATGAAGTCATACTCAGTGTCCATGTCATCCCCCAAGGTTGGAGGGTGTGCCTGGCCATTGTCCATTGGAAGAAAGCATCTTTGAGGGAGTTGGTTGTTAGAAAGATATTTTATAAGAGCGGGTGTGAACAGCTCTTCCATGGAGAACTGCTTTGTGACCCATGCTTTCACATTGGCCCTCCCCAGGACAGGCATCTGGCCTTGTTTACATTCTCTTCCTTTACTGTACAAGGGATCTGGGGATGGTGCACCAGTAGTGTGGTTTCATCTTCAGTTGGCACTTGTATTCACACACAGCAAAATAGTCTGTCTGTCCTTCATGTGTTTGTGCCCTGGCAGTGCCTTTTCCTCCCATGAGACATAGGTTCTGTGTGGCATCTTCTTTCAGAAGAGCCTTGTTTCACTGCAACTGAACACTTGTTGAACAACGTATCACTGATATGCAGAAAACATAATCAACAGAAAGCCATGCAAACAGACCAAGAGTCTGGAGGAAGATGATAAAAGAAGGAGAAGGCAGAAAGGTAAGAGGACATAGGGGAACTCCATATTTGAGGCCAGAAAGAAGACAAAAGGAAATAAAAGGGAAAGGTGAAAGGAAAAGTGTGTTCCCTTCTGGGGACGGATTAATATGAATGTTCTAACCTGAATGCATATCAATTCATGTAATGGAAAAAAGTTTTAAAACTCTACTAGCTCAAAGGAAAATGTTCTTGAAAAATGTAAATCTTCATTCAGATTATTAGAGAAAATAAAGAAGCTGGTTTCTATTTAGTAATATGAGGAAAATTCATCATGTATTGTATTATTGGAAAGAAACCATATAAACTATTTAAATGAGATGTATAAAGAGACAAAGCTTCTGAATTAGTTTTTTTTAATAGTTTAGAGCTAGAATAGATATTTTAAATCTGTATAATGAAAACTTGTTTCAAGGAGCTCTCAAAGCCAGATAAAAATGGGATCATAATGTTGAAATATTTTTGAAGTAAACTCAGGTAAAATGGCAATCAATTAATCAAAAATTAATTAAGAGGCAACTATGCTTTTATAACTAACCAAAATGAGTTTTACTAAGTTACTGTTTGGCAATATTGAACTAAAGCCCTATGTTCACCATATCTAGCCAAGGTTAAGAAATTCTTATCCTTTTGTGTTTTGGGGAAACATTCAGAGCAACAAGGACCAATCAATCCTTGCACAATATATGATCCTCTTCCTCCCTTTCTGAATGATTTTCTTTTTCTTGGAGACATTCCTCAAACATAAGGGAGAAATTTCCCCTATTTCAACAAGCTTAATAAAAGTGTCTTCTTAATCTTCTGGGACATCTTATCCTTGACATTTTCAATAGTGTCACCATTTTCAAAAGTTTTCCAGAATCTATGACAAGGAATAAAAGATGAGATCATATGATACATATTTTTGCAGCCATTTTTTGAAGATATATATATAGGTAAATAAAATTTCATAAAGAATATTCAAAAATTAACTGATTACTCTAATGCCAAGAAAAAAGATGAGTGTGTCTATAGTAAATCTCATTTTGCTCAACGATCTCTTGTAATGGGATAGGAATATAGCTCAGGGGTTGAACATTTGCCAAGTGTGTGTAAGGTGCCCTGAATTAAACTCCCAGCACTACACATACACATGCATGCATGCACACACGATAGTTTATGAAAACAACTATTTCATATTAGTATTTGAATACCAAAGAAAAAATACTGAGAAAGGTCCCTGCCTCATTAATGGCAGGAAACATTCCAAACCCACAGGCAGCAGGTAGCACTGGAGTATATAGTGCCAAGTTCAATCAATTCTAGCAATGGGAGAAAAGAAAAAATTACAGCTTGTCAAAAGGAACAAAGTGCTAACCATAAGCATGACCTAAATATATGGTCTTCAGGCACACGTAGGACTGGTGTCACCCTACTCAAAGGTCAGATGCCTCCTTGATTTTGAATCCCAGGCATAACTCAGTGAACACAGGTCTAACTGATATTTAACACTTATGATTTTCCATCAGTTTATTTGTTCATAGGGAAATCAATAAATACACATTTTAAATCTATACATTTGTGAGATTTCTCATACTAATAAATGCCCAAACATAAAGGGATAAATGGTCCAACTACATGTTATTTTAGGCCCTGCATAAATTAATTGGGAATATAATTCCAAGGTAGAAAAATGATGCAGTAGTAGCTACATTTGTTAAAATCATATTAATATGGACTAATAATTAACTTATTTCATGAACACTGCACTAGTGCTTCATATGAATTATTTCCTTTAGTCTCCAGGAGGGACCCCTCAGAAGTGTTTAAAATCTGAGCACTGGACAAATGTAAAAGATGAGGCTCAGGAAAGCTTTATTAAGTGCCCAAGAAGACTACATTACTGGAAAGTAAGTGTAACAGTAGAAATTATTAAGGAAAGATTCAACATGTGTCCTTCGTCCTTCTTACAGTCAAATGAACTTGTAGCAGACTAACAGTATTTGGCCAAACAAAAGTATTTAAAGTGACCAGCTTAACGAATTCAAAACAATGACTAATAATTAACACATCAATCTTCTGAATGTCAATGGATAGGTCTAAAGTGCTACATCTTGCTTGAAAAGCTTCTTGTCTTCAGTTGATTAAATATGCTCTCCAAAATCTTATTTACATTATTAATTTGTTCACAACCCCTGTCTTCAGAGAAGTGTAAACTTTCACCTGGTCCCTGAAGAGTTAGCACTCATTTTTAATTAAAATGGTCTTGAGTAAATTGAATTATTATTTTTATTGGTTTTATTACTAGCAGTATTAACTGCAAATAAGGTAGATTAAAAAACAAAGTTCAATTGAAGGTATGCAAACAAGTAGCTTAAACAATGAACTATCTATAGCATATATTAAAAATCTAACTCCAAATCATCAAAAATAGCCAGTGAGTCATTTCAGGGCTTTATATGAATGATTTTCAACAGTAGAGATTATAAAGATGTGTCAAAAAATTATGAGTATGAAGTATAAACTGCTTACTTCTAGTAGGAAGAGCAAAACAAAATTACCATTAGAAAGATTTTGACACTTTGCTCTCTTATGATCCAAATTATAGTAAAAGAGTTTTATACATAATGATGCAATTATATGCTGCCATGAACAGTTTAATTATTTTATGGCTGAGCAGAATTTTTTTTTAATCAAGTGCCCTGCAGATCTTCCAAATGTGAATACTTCTCACCTGGCTTTGCCATTCTTTTGCTATATTCAATTCTCAATAGACACAGAGGTATGAGGGTTCCTTTCAAATGGCCTTCTTAAAATTCTTTCACTTCACTTTCAATTTCTTAAATAGCTACCATTTTTGACCATCCACTCTGCAAAGGTGCTGAACTCATTCATTTATTCATTCTTCCTGGTGCCTTCCATACCAGACAGAGGTAAGGACCCACGGGAGCTTACTGACCTAGGAGTAACTGATCTAAGAGTAGAACTGGAAATAGGAAATTATAAAACAGATATGCAGCTTCTTATTAGATCTATGTCCTCAGGTTACACTGCAGTCCTGTTTAAAATTCCAGCTGTGACTCCATATACATTAAACTCTATAACTTAGCCTCTCCCTCATCTAGATAAGGGGAGCAATTAAAGTCCCCAGCTCACAGGTTGTAAGGATTAAATCAGATGATGATGCAAAAGTTTTAATATAATGTCTGGCACATCTACATGCTCAGTGAACATTAGCTGACCATAAGGAAGATGATAATTACATTATTATTACTTAACACATTATGGTAGGTGCACAGATGAGCTATGTAAAGGATGCTAATAAGGGCACCAAAGAAGGACAATAAATTTTCCTGGAGCAGCTCCATCTGAAGAGACAGACATGGCAAAGGAGAGAGGGAGATAATGCTGAGTAATGAGTCTTCAAACTCTATGGTAAAAAAAAAGGAACTTGAAAATCGTTCAAGAAAGACTGTTAAGAAAAGATGCCATGTTTGGTTAAGTGACGGTTTCGTCTTAGGAGATGCAGTCTGCGGCTACTAAACATGTGAGAACCTGTGCCATGCTTATAAGCATCAATTATCATCCTCTATAAAGTCATTTTCTGTGTCACATCTTGGCATAGAAATGCTCATTTGTTACAATTATCTCTTCAGTCTGACATGAAGAGAAAGCAACTTCTATTACCCTGGGAAGTGTCTCCAAATAATTAAAATTCTGAAATGTTGCTTGAGCTGAAAGCAGATGAGACCCTCCTTTAGGGCACATTCTGTTAAGTAAGTAGGCTCATGTTTGTTGTTCTTGTAGCAAAAGTCATTGAGCATACAAATCCCACAGCGTCATAAGTCATTTTTAACCTAACTTTAAAAGCCCCAAATCAATCTCTTAGAAAGGGCTACTATTTCTTGAGCACATCTGGGGAACTTACTAGGTACTTGTCACTATGCAAAGGTTGTAACACACACAATTTCATCTCCCTCAGTGTTTCCAGACAGCTTTTACTATCACCCAGAGTTTTAAAGATGAGGACAGTGAGGAACAGAGAGATTAAGTTTCTTATTTAATTATCGCAAGCTTAAACATACTGCAGCTGTTATTTGAACCCAATTTTTAACTCAATGCTTATAGCATATGCATCTTAATATATTTTCTTTTCTTTCCTTCTGTTTTTAAAAGATAATACTTGATTTCAAAACAAATTAAAGTACAGTAGGGTAAAGTGAGCTCAGGTAATGGTGTGAATAGATGGGAGAACAAAAAGGAAGGCAAAGTATTCAACACTTGTAATGTGATATGAAAGTAGAATTTCAACATCAACATGAATCAAACTAGGTTTTCAAGAAGATCAGACAAGATCTGCTTTTTAACCAAAGTATGAACTCAATTTTTAGTCTAGGTCTTAGACAACAGGGGCCACGCATCATTTATTCAACTTTGAGATCTTTTTTCTCAACATTGAGCCTTAGCTCTGCAGCCATCTGAGGTCATTTATAAGGTAACTGGCTAGACTTCATCAGAGAGCAGGATGAAAGTAACTTGCCTGCATTCAAGGTTGGAGAACCAGTGACTAGAATATATTACAGATCAACATAGGACATAATAAACATTATAATGAGATAATGTTTTGTTTAGTGCTGTGCCAGGCATACAGTGATTTTATAACATCCTTGCTTCATTACCAATAATAATTATTATAAATACTACCATGATTCCTAAAAAGAGTCATTAAACTAATACAGAAGCAATTTCATACAAGAAATTCCTTTATTTAATATTATAAAATCTAAAATAAATAACCAAGCAAAAATAAATGGCTAGTTTCTGCAAATAAGGAATCCTGAGAATGACTGCCCTGTACTGGTAATAACCACACACTCAACTGGAAGAAAATTACTTTAATTAAAATTGCTCAATAGGGAGAGATGGACTCAGATTAAGCTGGTATCAGAGAAAGGAAATTCATAAAGAGGATAAAAATTAATAAATTCATACTAAAAGGTAAAAGTGCATTGTTAGACAAACATCCCCATTTAATGGAACTCCCATTAAATGTCATTAACCCTCAGGTAAACTGAGTCTAACAAGTGGCTGGCCTCAAGTAATGAACCCATTAGTTTCACCAGTACATTAATTCACAGGGTATCAAATGCATCACATGAATGAAGACACTGCCCATGAGCTGGAGTGTTGGAAAGAACTGGCACACAAAGGGCCACCAGGCACAATTAATTCACATTTGATCAGATGTCCCTAGATAATATTGGCCCATAGGCAGATCTGCACTTCATGAAATACACAGTAGGGCATTTAAATATTTATAGAAGCATTTAAAAGTATATAATTTTTGCTTATGATTAAAAAAAAACAGAAAAGATGTGCAACTCCTGGGTACCTGAAATGACACTGGATCCAGAGCATTTCCTGAAGTCAAGACCATTTTTTTTCAGGCTTCCTCTGCCACATGCAATCCTGCCACTTCCCAAGACCACACATGACTTGTTTCTTCACTTCTATGCAGACTTTATACATAATTGTCAGTTCTGCAAAGTCACACTTCAGGGAACACTGTGTCCCTTCTTAAAGACAACACTAATTATAGAATAACCTGTTTATCCTCTTGTCTAAAGATTTCAACATTTCACTTGACTTCCCCATAATTCACTGTATCTCAGCAATTAAATTAATGTAAGTGGCAGCAGTGAGAACTCTTTAAACTCCTAAGGGTTTGTTTGAGTAGATCAGATCAAGGAAGCTGCAGCTATTTTCAGGCAGATTAAAAGGGCTCATTCTTTTCTTGCCACCAATGCCGAAGACTGAAAGGTTGTGCATATTGACATCTCACCCATATCCATCTGTGATAGTTTATACTGAGGTTATTTTTTAAAGAAAGCTTTAAATATAGATGGGAGATCATATGGCTAAAGAGCCATGAAGATACCATTCCACATTCCAGGCAAAGGAGACAGGCAGGTTTTGATTTGTGCATATCTGCTTTCTTAACACACCTTAACTGCCACCTCCAGGTTCCAAGACCCCATATGGAGACCATAAATCATTCAAGTATATTCTTCCTGGCTTGAAGAAAGTTATATACAATAACTTTTTAGCTTCAGTAGAAACAAAAGCATTTCAATCATTTCCAAATTTAGCTTTATCAACATCACTTGGAGCTTTTATAGTCATGTTTAAAAATGAAGCTAACCAGTCTCATCCCAGAGTTAGTGAGAATGAGCAGAGCAATCTAGGGTTTCTGAAAGCTCTAAAGGTAATCTGAATGTGACCCACTCTGGGGAACCATTGGTATACGTCAGAATGCAAAGGTATAAGATAGTAATAACGATGCAGTAAGCAAATGTTCATACTTGGTTAACTAAAACAAAGAGTGGGCTGTGAAAATCAGGCATGATGGGATTATAATCTCAGTCTCTATCAGCTAGTCCAGTGGACAAATCATTGGGCCTCTCTGAGTGCCAATTTCCTCAATTTTAAAATGGGCCATAACATCTAATTCAGATACAACATAGCACTTAATACTGGGTTGCAATAAAATGGGAGTGATCATTATTTTTTAACCAGATCTTATATATTGTGGAAAACATAGCTTACTGTATAGTGGTTTAAAAAAAATCTCACTAAAAGCTGTTTCCTCTCATTCAATACTTTTCACATAATAGTGTATTGTGGCTCAGGCTGAGCATAATGAGTAAATTAGAATTAACTCTCTGACTTAATAATTTACTTAATTGTACAGCACTGTCAAATTTGTAACAGTGTTCCTAGAATTAGGAAAAAACACATATGTGATCATTTTAAACTGCATCTCAATTTTAGAAATGATCAAATGTACTAGAGTGGTGTAGATAGAGTCATATGATATCCAGGAAACTCTCTGATCAAAAGGCTACATGTGCCAACCAAACAAGGAGTCCCTCTTGTCTTGCCAGAAATAAGAATCTTACAAATTATACCTGGGTTAAAACAGTTGGAGAAACTGTCACATAACATTTTTTCATAAATCCATTTTATGATTGGTGTCTAGTTGGCCTCTCAAGCCTCATGCAGTCATGAAGGCTGCTGAATCTAGCATTTGTGATTGGTTCATTGTCTAGTGCTGAGATTAACAGTGTGAGTACTTCACCTGTCCAGGGGTGGAGCCAACATACCATGTGAGGGCAGGCAAGAGGCCTGCTTTTTTCTCTTTTGCTCTTTTTGCTCTTGCTATTTGTGGCTAACATGAATGGCTGCTCCTCAGCCATGCCATCCTGCCTTGGAGCCAGCTGAGTATGGACTGAAGCCTCCAAAACTGTAAGATAAACCTTTCCTTGCTTAATTTTGGTTGTCAGGTATTTTGTTTCAGCAACAAGAGAAAAGTAACCAAGACAATGCACAATTCAGTGCCTCAAAGATTCAGAAATCCTTTAACAGCAAGGCACAGTGGTACGCACCTGTATTCTAGTATTTGAGAAGTTGAGGTAGGAGAATGACTTGAGTCCAGAAGTTCAAGACCAATGTGGGCAAAGTAGAAGACCTCATCTCATAAAAGGAAGACAGACAGACAGACAGACAGACAGACAGAAAGAAACAAGAAGCTTCAACAGATTAACTATTGATAAAACTCTCCTATTTATCCTTTGTAGAATAAATTTTATCAGAGCATAATTTGAGAAACATTAAGTTTTTTGGTTACTCTAATCATGAAAATCATTATATAAACATCTCATTTTGCCAGAATATGAGGTTCATGGGGAAAGGAGTTCCATGCCTTTGAACAAACCACTAAAAATGGAAAGCACAGCCTCCTTTTAAATGAAATACCATTCTTGCTTGTTTGCTGTTGTTTAAATGAACCATGCATGCTGGACATGTAGGCACATACCTGGAACCCCAGCACTCAGAAGACTAGGCAAGAGGATTGCTCTGAGTTAGAAGTCAAGCTGGAATACATAGTGAGTTCAAGGCCAACCTAAATAGCACAGCAAGACTCTATCTTAAAAATAAATTAAAATGAAAAATAGTATAATTTAACCATGCAAAAATAACAGTGAGAACCATTACTTTTTTTAAGAACCTCTAAAAGGAAGGGAAGTTAGTGAATATTCATAATAATGTAACAAATAATGTTTTGGTTTTTAAAAGTCCCAATGACGATATTAAAAACCTAAGAAGAGTTTATTCTTATTCATTTTTTCACAATAAATATATTTAATAAACATAGAATGTTGACTCAATTTTGCATTTGGGCCACGAATACCCATTTCCTCCAAACATGTATCATCCCATATGTACTGTGATTTACAATCCCCAAAGCATTAAAGTTTAAATTGTGAATATACTATTTTGGATTCATTGGAATTCTCATGCAATAGTCACTCTAAAATAGCAGCACGCAAGAAGACAATTTTCCACATTTTAAAGCCAGATGGTCCATATCAGCTAAATATTTTTCCTCCCTGTTCAGAAGAAAATTCATGGTAAAAGTAATGAGTCAACTTAAGTAAGATATGAATCTAAGGTATCTGTATTCATCAACACCAAACTTAGGGCTCTATTTAAAGGAAATATATTTTAAATTTTTAAAAAATGTCTAGAGAGAATATATGTAACAAAACTGGCACAGAAAGTCTAAAGAAAATTCCCTTTTGTGCATGTGGGGGTTGGGGAGGACATCTTATTCTGCTCCATTCCACTATGCAATCAATTTTTTTATCAATGAAAAATGAAATCTTTATTTGAATTAATTCTGGAAGTGCCAAAAAAAGAGTCTGATTATTTTATCAAGTTGTCTGGCATTAAATATGCCTTTTTCTTGATTTTTCTTTTCATTAAAAATTACTCACCAAACCCAATTCTACCATGTGTAAACTGTGAATAGTAGAAACCCAAAATCTGAAATACATAACAATCTTGAAAAAACATACCTCTTGAGATACCTCTCTTGTATCACGGATAGAAAGATTTCTCAGCAGCCCAGGAGACATTATCACACTAAGTCATTCAGCTAAATGAAAATCAAGTAACTAATGAATCATACATATGACTTTGTTTTCTTCACTGTATTTGACATGCTTGTTTTTCTAAGATGAAATGTGATAGCCTTCAAAATCATATGCTGCACCATAAAGATCTTCTCTTTCTCTTAAGTGGATCAGCTGTTCATGATGTCATCATTTCTGATTATTTCCTATTTAAGATAAAAAAGGCTGGAGGCTTTCTCTTTCTACAAGTTACTTCCATGGTTGCTTATTATGTTTTCCAAGTTGGTGTACCACTTAATATCCTTAGAAAACAGCCCATCATTTATTGAAGACAAAGATCTCCAGGGACAAGCAGAAGTGGGCTAAAAGTGGGGGGCCACACTCAGGAAGTATTCTTCCCTAACTACAGCACCTCTATTTTGAATCTGTGTGATATGCTTACCTTCCAACTAAATTTATAACTAATGAAAAGTAATGTACAGCTGAAAGATGGAAATGAGGGTACCATTAGTTTAGTACAAGTGGAGTCCACATTGAAGACAAAGCCAGACCCTTTATCCTGGTCACAGTTCTAGATAGGATCTCATGTTCTTCCATCAAAAGGTCCAGAACAAAGAAACACAGTCTAGTGTCTAGTTTCCAAGAGCACACCTCTAAATCCTATGAGAGATCAAAGTACTGGCTCTATCTGAGGCTGAAGCAATCACAGTTTACCTAAATTGGCGCCAAAGTATAGTAAATACAACTGCTTAATTGTGTCCATAGTGGGCTGGGCATTGTGCCAGGAGCAACCTGCACGCCGCTGCCAAACAAAACCTAATGAAACATCACCTTGCTGGAGTTCACAGTCTAATAGATGCATGACCATTAATCAAACAATACAATGAAATACGATGAAGTGACATGCTTCCTTGTATCAGGTGATGTTCTAGTATCAACTCATTTACTCACAACACCTCTGAGAATGAGGCATGGTAATCACTATCACTTTGTAGAAGTGCCACTGTGTCAAAGTGCCTGTGGCAGAGTCTAGTGTAAGGCTAGCTGCATGGGTAGAGTGTCCAGAAGCTTGATTGTCACACCCTATCTGCTTTCCCCAACATCATGAGAAAACACATGCAGAGTACATTTGAGACAAGACCTCCCAAGAGAAGCCAAGCTGCCAAGAGTCTCTAACAGAGACTGTTAGAGGCAGGGAGAACCCCAAAGAGGCAATGATATTGAAGGTGAGGGCCACCAAAGCATCAAGGCAGGCATAAGACCATCTGCAAAAAGATCTATATGGGGAAAGGCACTGGAGAGCATGGGAACTAGAATTTAGGACATAGAGTGGGAGGATGGTGGACAAGGGAGATAAGCAGCTGACGATAAGGGCACAGAGGTGAGTGAGAACCACGCCAGCAGGTTCTAAGCTAATGGGAAGCCACTGAGGAGTCCAGCAGGCACCATCTGGCCACACAAGTGCTTTCAAACACCTCTCCATGTGCAATGAGAAGAATCTGAGTGGGTCATACCTGACACAACACAATCCTCCCAAAAGCAAGACAGACCCCACTCGGCGGCCTTCCGCGGTGTTAGGATGAGATCCTACAGCCTGCAGGCAGCCACGCCTTTGCACTGCACCTCACCGAGAGAACCCTGTGCCCGCTGGTTTCCACTGAGGCTCAGCATCAAGTAACACAGTGGGGAACTAAGAGAATAAGAAAGACTAAAAATGCTACTATCCTTATAAATATTTTCATTTTTAAGAGGCAGAAGGAGACAGATACATCATATTATTGAAAAGTGTGGTACATTTGTTCAAACAAAAGTTAGTGTCATGTCATGTAAATGTTGAAAATATAGCTTTTTATGTTATCTCTTGGGAATCAGCTTGGTTTAAAAAAAATCTTCAAATTGACAGAAAATAATACATATGTATTTCTCTGAGGAGAAAATAATTTTTTCTTCTTTGCATTCATAAAGTTTTAATCACATTTTTAAGGATTTAGTCAAATGAGACTAACCACTTAATACTAACAAAAGACCAAACTGTGTGACGTGGTCCTTCAGTCAGAACTACGGCCCTAAACCTGTGAGTCTTTTGAAAGTTATTAAATCCATCCCTTCTTCCATTCCTACTTCTCTGAGGAAAGAAGCTTTTCAGAAATCCCTCATTTACTGGAAGAGGAAGATACATTTCTGAATTCTAATAACCATGATTTTTTAAAACTGGTGATCAAGAAAATTAACAGCAGATCCAGAGGCATTGTGGAAGCCATGGCCATGGCCTTGAAGTTAAAAGAATCTAGGCTCCACCAAAAGCTTTGGCTTGGGGATGTTTACTTAACTCTTCTGAATTTCGGTGTCCACCCTTGGGACATGGCAAAAAACATGTCCTTTACACTTTTGTGGCAAAATTAAATACTTAGTCCAGGGCCCAGCACAATCATAGGGAATTGTTTATTATCTAGAAATGAGTGTAACTTTACGAAGGAGAAAAACATCAGTTTCCAGTTGGTCTCATGCCCCTTCTAGCAAGTCCATCACAAGAATCAGAAAGCCCTTGTGTAGGAGAACATATAGTTTTCCCTTTATCTACATAGTGTGACATTTTCACTATAGAATCTTAATTTACCCTGAAATCCTTTGAATGCACCGAAGCAAACACAAGTAACACTATCTAATTACTAAGAAACACTAGGGCAGAACTGAGTTCGCTAAAAGACTTTCTTGTCCCCTGCTCAGAAGAGCATGACTCAAGGAACAGAAACACATCTCCCAGGTCTCCCTGTGTTCTGCACAGAAGTAAGAAGAGCCCAGGCCAACTTCGGTCATTGAATGTTCCACTGTTGAGCTATAACTTGGGCAGAGGTTTATTTCAAATAAGATTAGTTTGGTTTGAATGTTCATATTTTAACTAACTTGTTAACCTAATTATATGCCAAAACAGTATCAAAAGACTTCATCTTTTAAATGGATGTAAGCTTAAGCCCATTTAGTTTGTCAAACTTCATGCCTACTCTGCATTCTACAAAGTTTTGCACAATGCTCTACTTGAAAATCAAGGCTAGTCTTTGCTGCCTTTCAACTCTATAATCTTTGTTTTCTTGCAGATGAAATGAAAATATTCTGTTTAAAGAACTTCTGACAGGAGAGGAAAATACCTTATGTTTCCAAAAGCCCCCAATCCCAAAGACATCTAAGCAAGTTAAATTGGGGGGAAATTTAAATAGCAGTAATTACCATATCTCCAACTGCAAGAAAAAATAAATGTCTCAAATACCATTATTCATTTAAATTTTCTGACAACCTGACATTTATCTCTTTTTAGTGTTATATTATATTATAGAAATTTCTTATTCTATTCTTTTTACAGGTTTTAGAACAGGCATTTTTAATACTAACAAGCTGCACACCCTGGAGTTAAAAAAAATTTTAAAGCAAGAGCTATTATGTTGATTACAAATCAAACTGAGTTACACTAAAATGATGCGATGGAGTTATAAAAAAGATGTGTGCACCCAAGAAGGTAGTACTTCTCTACTTTCAAGATCTTCCTCTTAAGATAATGCACCAACATTGGAAAATTCATCCCCACACTGATAGTCAGCTTCTTTGATAATATTCAATTCAAATCAAACAGTAATTAAAACACTTAATTTGTACGAACACTGTACCAAGATTAACTAAAAGGTTTAGAGGAGCTGGAGGCAGGGAGATCAATTAGGAACCTATTAAAATATTCAAAGAGAAAGGAGGGTGGAATAAGAAGGGAGTGGACACACATGCACAGGTGGGAAGATGAACTTGGGATACGGCAGTGGGAATAAACAGAAGAATGTGAGAAATCCTATGGGGAGAGAATTAATACAACTCAGGGAGATTACACAGAAAAAGAGACAAATATTGCAAAATGTAAAACTCGAAAATCTAAAACCAGGAAAACTTTATGGCAGAAGTAGCACTAAAGTGGGAAAGAATCTTCTTTCAAAACTGTTGAGTTTGAGGTAACTGCACATGAAACCCTAACCTCACAGAACTGCAGATAACACTGGGAGGCATATCAGAGGTGAGACATTATTTTGGGAGCCATTTAAAGAACCTCATATCCAGAACTGGATAGAGATCTTTCCATGAATTCTGATGCATTTTTCTTCCTGCCAGCAGTAGTGACACAATCAGGACAGAGGCTGTGTCTGCTCACACAGTTTCAAGGGAAATGGATTAGACAAGGCAGACAGAGACCAGAGAAGGTCAACCCTGCCTGGGCCAACACCAAAACCTTGATTTTCTTCCTGCATAACAAGCCTAAGTAATTTTCCCATTAAGCTCATTTTCTCGTCCGAGGAAAAATGAACATGTGTTCACATTATAATAATTTGCAAAATTCAAAACTAATGAAAAAATAAGTCTCAGAATCTTAAATAAACAGAATAGAGCAACAGAGAATAAATGAAGCCCCCAAGGGCTTCTGTCACACTCATATATAATAAAAATGTTTATGGTTAATTTTATATGGCTGAATTAATGAGTAGTTTTGGAGAACTCTGGAAATTTCATAATATTCATTTGTATATTATAGTTTTTGTACTTAATTAGTGACTAGGCAAGAAAATTATTAACTACATCTTTGAGACAGTAAAAGTAACACACCGGAGGCTCAATTTCACATGTGCATTACTCTTAATAAAACACAATTCTAATCATTAAGTAGCATTATTTAAATAGCAAACACAACTGATTGTCAGAATGAGCCAATTTGAGTTATCTGTGATTAGTTGCCTCTAGACTTTTGCTCATCCTAAAAAGATACTTATTCTTCTATGATATAAACAAGTTTTGAGGATAACATAATAGCTAATATGGTGGTGATGATGATGTTAATAATGATAATGACGACAATGTGATAATAGCTTCAGTAACCAGCAAAGTGTTTACTATATGCTATCCCTGGGACCAGGGAAGTTTCACTCATTCTTTCTCAAACCTTTAGAACACTTTCATAAATCTGATATCTTGAGAAATCCCATTGAGCAGATGAGGAAACAAAATAAAGATCAAGGAAGTTCAGGAACTCAGTTACTTAAATATTTTCTCCTTGGCTACAATAACGCCTACCACAGGCCTGAAAAGCATTGTCTCCCATTTATTTATTTGAGATAAACAACAAGTAAATATTACATTTAACGTGAGAAGAAGATAGATTTAATCCCTTGGTTGGGACTCCAAAACCAGTGCTCCATCATCACCACAAACTCCCAGTGAGTAAGGACAGAAGTTTTGGAGGACCACCTGTGTTAGCACTAGGGAGCTAGACAGGAACTAGAGGGGCTGCATCTAGGGATGCAGTTTGTGGATAATCACAAGGTGTAGAGTTCCAGTTGGTTGTCATTTAGATGCATCCCCACTTCAAGGGGCTAGGCCAATTGGATAATCACTCAAACCTCACATTATTCCTTCAGGGTAAACAGAATAGGAGTGATAATGGCATTAGTCTCCCGGTGTGTGGTCTGTATCACAAGGAAAAGGACACATAGAGTGTTTAGCACAGGAATTTGTATGCAGTTCACTCAGTGATGGAGCTGCCATCATCATTACTACACCAATATTAACCAAGACCTCCAGGAGTTAATGGAGGCCAGGGAGGAAGAAATCAGAGGGCTGTGCTATTAGTCACGGCAGTTTTCAAATTCCTAGCTTCTCCTTTAGGAGGACTTGGCACATAGGAACCTTAGTGTCTTGGCTCAAGATGTAAATAAAAATACCCCCTTGTAGGAGACAGGAGAAGAGAACAAATGTGTCAACAGTACCACAGAGAAACCCTGGAACAGGAAACTGATTGTGGTTAGGGTAAAAACACTTAGAACACTAAAACTAGATAATAGTTGCAGGCTATAGAGGGAATACATGCAAATGTAAGCTAAAAACAAATCTATACTAAAGATTTTATTAGAAAAAGTGATTTAATAAGGGGAGGGAGACTACTGCCACCTAAGGCAGCTCTGACCTGAAGATGTGAAAGTGCCTCAAAAGTCAGGTAGAAAGGAAAGGAATTTTCTACACAGGAGGAGTAAACAAGAGGATATAAAATAGGTGTGAGAAGTGGAATGAGCAAGTGGCCTGATAAGGCAACTGAGGAAAGAAAGTATTCCCTGAAATCAACCCTTTCTGGAAAGGGATCTTTAAAGAGGTGCTACTCTGTACTTGGATGCTCGGATAGAGTTCAAAAATGTGAGAAAAAGGACAGAAGCCTGACTGAAGTTTAGCCCATTGGAGTAAGTAAATAATACAGTCAGGGAATGTGGGAGGTCCGCTTCTGGACATGTCAAGGAGTATGTAGGAGGGTCTTCTTAGTTAGGCTTGTCCAGGTAATATAGAAAATGGCAGCTCCTAGTGAGGCATGGTGGTGTATACCTGCACTCCCAGCATCATGGGAGGGTAAGGCAGGAGGACTGTTCCAGCCTTGGCAACTTACTGAGTTCCTGAATGAAGATGTGCATCAATGTGAAGACCCTGGGTTCAATCCTCAATACCACCAATACAGAGAGTGAGAGAGGGAAAGAGACAGAGACAGAGAGGGAGGCAGAGAGATAGAGAGGTGGGAGAAGGAGGGATCTTTACAAGCCTTTTCCAGAACACAAAAAGTGTAGAATTTCTTTATCTAATACTATTTTCCAAGATTTCTGGACTCAGGTAAACAAATATTACCATAAATTGTTTTATATTATTTTTCAGTATTTTAATATATATTTCTTTATATATGTTATATACTTATATAGCCTTCAGTATCTTGAATATAATACTGGGCTATACATCTTGCAGGATTTTTAAGGATAGAATCTATAAAATCATATTAAAAATGACTTTTACTTTTTTCCTACAAAAGTAAACAAACATAATCTGCCATTAACCCATGGGGTGAGAAGGGGAATGGTTTTAACTTTACTTGAGGAGTTCAGAATTTTTTTTTCTTTTTAGTTCTTTTGAACTCACTTTCAGTATGTCTTAGTTATCTTTTCTTGTTGCTGAGACAAAATACCTGACACCCAAAGTTAAAGGAGGAAAAGTTTATTTTGGCTCATACTGTATAGAGGTTTTAGTCCATAATCAGGTGGAACCAAGACAGCGTGTCTTGGCAGACGGGCACTGCAGAGGAGAAACAGGCAATAGCAGACAGAAGGCAGCAAAACCGAGCAACTGACAGCAGCAGCTTCTTTCTGTCCCTTTTATATTGCATCCAGGTTAACTTAGAGTGGGTAGCAATCACACTCAGGGTGGAGTACCTGTAATTCTACCCAGAACTATGCCAAACATACCAGTGAGCTAATTTAGTAATCACATACCATTAAGCCCAGCATCACATACTCTAGATCCAGCCTCCTCTGAAAAACTCCCACCTATAACTGGATAAGCCTTTTGAGGGGGAGATAGCTAGGGACAGACTATAACACAGTGGTAAATTTTTTTTTTATTTATAATCTAAAATGTAATAAAGACCATAAAATGGCATGTATACAAAATGAAGGCTAATAATAGAAGTAAGAAATTGATCACTCATTTCTTCTGATGATCTATTTCTTTTCTTTGAAGAGAGATGCAAAGAAGGAATCTGAGTGGTTAACTTTGTCAGTGGATTTCTAATAATGATATATTTCTGCTACATGCTCTTTGACACCATTATTGTTTGTTTATGTACACTGAATGTATATACAGAAGCATGTGCCAGGCATCCCACAAACCGCATTAAGTATAATTACTATAGAACCCTACATACCCTATTGAGAGCAACACTATTGCTAAGAAGTTTCATATAAATGTTTGCATTTTCTTGATCTACTGATAAGAATCATGCAATACTAGTTTTCAAGTGCAAAGATTTCATGCCAAAAGGTGGATGCACATATACATATATGATCAGTATAAGCATATAGATAGAAACATATGTAAATAAAATCTTGCAAGTTATGTCTCAGGTATCAAATAGAGACCATACACATTTTTATCTTAAAGGGCAGAAAGCTCATGATTTGACTTAATGATCAGTATAGAACTAGAGTGATTTCACCCTAACTTTCCTGTATAATTGAGAGCATGCTGCTTATGCTATGAGTGAAAGATCAGCTAGCTTGATCTGGGTTTGGGTTTTATGTGCTTACTATAAAAAGCAGACAGTATATGCGGATTCTGTTTTAGGTAGTGAAGGGAAAAATGGTCTTCGTGGTAGAAACAATAACAGTGAAAAAAATAACATGCACTAATAACAATTAGAGCAACAATAAAAACTGCAGCATTGACACTGACTGGTTATGAAGAGCTTACCAGGGATGAGCTGCTTATTCCACTATCAATTTTCCTTCCAGTGTGCAGGTCTCATGATTGCCACTTACAGATGAAGAAATATTGTAAACAATTAGAAGTCACGCAGTCACCAAAAGTGGGAGCCAGGAATTGACCCTAGGAAGTCTGAATGCAGAGCAAGGCAGGGCCCTGCTAAACCATTAAATTAAGTGACATGGGTCCTGTCCTAGTCAATATATTAGAAAATAATCCTAGCCAATAAATTAAAGGGTAAGAAAGTCAAGCAAATTAGAATGCACTTCATTTACGAAAAACATATTAGGCTTTGATATGATTCTGTCACCTTCAAACTAGTTACCTAACCATAATTATCTCATTTCTCAGTGCCTTTTGTGGTAAAGCAATGGTCTCATCTATAAAGAAAAATAGAATGAACCTGGCAAAAATTTTTATAAGTATTAAATAAAGGTGATGGTAATAGTAATAATTCTAGACAGGAGCAGCAATAAGAACAGTGCTAAAGCCACCACCAATGACCTGCTGGGCACAGTGCTGCAGGTATTACATATTTTTTTCCCTACTCCATTGCCTGTTCCTTCATTTATGCTGAAAAATATTTTACATGGAAAAAGCAATCCATTTTGGCATAAATAAATGAAGAAACAAATAAATGAAACAACAGAGTATGTTGTAGGCATAGAGAAAATATGCATCAAAGTCACTCAACATTCCCAGTAACACAGAGGGTATAATCACACTGCATATCAAACCCAAGCCACCTACCATGAAGTATCCCATCGAAGTGAAATGCAATACGACTGTTGCTTTGGGCATTACAGATGAGACCCAGTAAAAGACATTGTATTAATTATATTGTTTTCCATGGAACTTTTCTAAGGTTGCACAGAACAGCAAGACTGTAGAACATTCCTGATGAAACTGTCAAAGAGGAGTAGGCTTGAGGGACCTTTGGGAGAAAAGAAATTTAAAAATAATGTACTGCCTGCTCGTGGTTCAGACATGCTTGTCTCTGAAAGTATTACCACATTATTGATTCTCCAAGGAAGAAAAGAAATATGACTTTGTCCCTTAACTGACATCAAAGTTATAGTGCTATGTAATAGTGTCCTAAAGCTTTTGCAAATATTGTTATTCAGATACAGAGTTTTGAATGTCCTAGGAAAGAACCAGATGGCCTGGATTCAAGATGCAGTGGTCAAATGGTGTGGAAAACATTTAAGCAGTGGGTTGGAGCTGGCTAGGGAAGGACAAGAGAGTAAATAAATATTCACAATGGACAATATTTAAAATAAAATTAAAGACCTTGAGATTCTCTGAAAACTGAGGAAACAAGACTGCTCACCTTTCTATACACAGATCTGAAACTATGATTAGTAACTGTAGAGAAGTCACAGAGAACATAAATAAAAAAGTCTACCTGCGATATGAAGATATAGTCACTTCAAAGAACATCTTCTGTGTGATTATTTGTCTAAGACTTTATTGATCAATATAAAGCAGCAGAGGACAGTAGACACTTCTGAGCACCTGTTACCTAGCAGTCTCCTTCCAATGCCTAAGTCTAAAAAATATGCTGCCAAATGTTATTAGGAACTGGTAAAAAAAAAGTGCAATTTCTCAAATGAAAAGGTACAATAAATATTTACAGAATATGCTTAATGAAAGAGTACAGAAATAAAAACTAAAAAGTAAGTGATTCAGAGATGGAATTTCTAATAGGAAGTTTTATTTCAAATTTGCCTTTTAATTAGAAGAAAAAGATCAAACTATGCCAGGTGCTATTTATTTATTTACATAAGTATAGCTGAATCATAAAATACAGGATCACAAAGAGAGCTGAACTGATTATACAAAGCATATATTTCCAGTGCACTACAAACAACCATAAGCCCTGGAGCTGTTTCCCTCAGCTGCCTAACATCAAACATTAATCATTCAATTTAGTATCTATCAACAAATTTGGATACCTCCAAAGAGGCTTGACAGGTTAGGCAAAGAAAACACTATGTACCACCAGAACTTCCACTGATGACTAAAAATCTATAGGTCAGAGAGGGGCAGGCTCTGATGTTGCTTTCATTAATTATTTAAAGTTATATTCCAGATGCTAGTAAATCCTAACAACTACACACACATACCCCTTTATGCTTCAAAGAATTGCTTTTGATAAATAAAACCAATGCATTACTTTGTCCAAAAGGGTAGAGCGTAATGAATATTTTATCTTTTAACGAGGAGCTTCTGATCAATAAACTTAGATTTAATTATATATTTTGGGTCAACTTACACAATAGATGAGAATTCAGCTCTCATGTGCAGTACATTTTTTATCCCTATTCAGTATCAGCTGATTTATCCCTGAAATCACCTCTGATTACCTAGTTAGTGCTGATACAGAGCTTATGCTAAGTATATCATCCATAACTAGTAATAATTGTATGGTTTCATCTTTAATCTGTTTTTTTATGATACTACAACATATTTTAAGCCTATATAGAAATAGATCAGAAAACCAATTTTGATGTACCTACCACCTTGCAGGAATGAGCAATTCATGTCTTATTTTAATACTATAGTTCACATTCATATCTATTATTTGGAAACATATAACAGATAATATACAATTTCAGATTACATATTTCTGTATGTATCACTGTAATTTAAAAAATTAGGGCTCTAGAAAACCCTACAAAGTTAACTAATTAACAAAATTACCTTAAAAACTAAAAGTTAACAATATTGACAAAAATGAACAATGTTAAGTATAAATTAAGTGCTCAATTTCTAGTCACCTTATAAAGTTAAGTACAATGCTAGTGTTTAAAAATTATTTCCCATAATTTTTTTACACTACTAAAATTTCTCACTATAAAGTTAGCTTTAATTAAAACTACTGCCCTATTGCTGCTCCCAAGGGAGAGCACACATTGTAAATATGAATTGGCCATTTTTCAAAAACTTCCAAAGCACCTGATTTAGATGGAGTCAAATGATTTCTAGCCAAATAACCCAATCACAAATAAAATGGTTAATCATGAATATAAAGTCTATGATGAATTAGAGTTAAGAAATTCCTGTTTGTCCAAACCTTGGCTAATTTCTTGTGGCTGAATTCTCCAAGTGACTTTTGGAAAGATTTAGCGAATTGGCCTCAAGTGTCTAGTCTTCAAGGGAGAAAGAGACTGTGCTCAGCCAGCTAAACCAGTGCACTACTCTGTCATCTCTTGGTCCCCAGCATTTGAGGACACAGATGTAAAAGCTACTGAAGCAAGGAAGAATAGACCGAGAAAGGCATAGAAACCAGTTAAGAGAACATAAAAAAACTGATTCTGGCTGGCCTCTGAAATTGCACAATTCCCACATTTAATTACTGCTCAGCATCAAAAACATAAACTGTGGAAATATTTTCCAAGTAGGAGAAGGCAACAATTGACAGAATTCTGTGTTCTTCTCTAAGATACCTGGAAGGCTTACCTCTGCTGCCACATTCTCTCAAGATTGTTTGAAGAGTATGGAGATCGTAAGCACAGAAATTAATAAATATAGTTCTATATACTGCTACAGACTGAATGTAATCTATCTTGAACTTTCATCTCAATTATTTGATGCGTGGGTTTGCTGTGGTGCCTATCTCAAACTTGCCAATGTAGAGAAATAAGCCTATCATAAATTTAAAACACTTCATCATCACATTTTATAGCAAAATAGTGTGTCCCAAGTTTAGCTCATTCCCTGACAAGAGAAAATGAAGTCTTTAATGCCAAGTTATTTATACAGCAATCTTTCCTCCTAATTCCATCTCCTTTTTTCTGCCATCTCAAAGATATAACCAGGTGACAAAATTGAAGTTCATTACCTAGAGAATCTGTTTTGCTAGCCAAAGCAAATAGACTTTAGATGAACCATCTAAGTGCCAGTTTAAAATGCCAAGTATTAGAGGTTCTTTATTCAACTATTTACAAAACTGCAAAGCCAACCTTCCGTGATGCCAATGCAAATGTCTTCAGCAGCTAGGCAAGACTGGAAAAACATTTGACAGAGCCACTGGAGCTACCCAAAGTATAAAGACAAATGAAATATCCTTTGACTTAATTATGAAACATGGTAAATGATCAGGAAACCTGAGTGGAGGCTCTTGCCAAGCAATCTTTTGATTCTCATAACCTAGAAGATGTCTGGGGCATGGCCCATGATATATTCACTGAGTTACGATTATTTTCCTACCAGAGTTTTAGGCATTGTAGCATTGTCATAGACCTGGCTGTATCATTGTTTTAAACCTGTCTCGCATTTGCTATGATTTATGGTTTACTTTTGATTCTGCAGTTTAGGAATAGTCAGAACAAAGTTTTAATCTACTTTTCCCTTAACTTGGATTCCATGTAACCCTTTATTTATTCATCTAACATTCAGACCTATTCAGAAGCAACTTTCAGGAAGGGGCAAACATGTAGAAATTGGCAATGCTGCTAAGAGTAGGGTCCTGTAGGTTCAGGCATTAATTCTGAGTTTGGTGGCTCATGGGAAGGTCTGAGAATCTAGGAGGAGAGGGCTGGGAGAACTCGAATGTTAGGATTCAAGTCAGAGCAATATCTATGTACAGCAGAAATATTATTTCAGTATTTTAGTAACCAGTGTGACTAATCAACCTTCATTATAGATAACCAAGTTCAAGACCCCTATTTAGGCAACTTACTAAACAACATGCTATATAACAAATAAAATGGAAAATACAGGTTATATCATAGTTGTATTAAACAGTTTTGTTAAAAACATAAGAGCTAATATGCAGTTTCTTGTGGGGAATGACTGAGCCAGAGATTAGCCACAGATTTGGGGCTAGAGCAAAGCCAGCCCCAAGAACACAGAGTGCCAGAGACGAGCCATGTGAACAAGTTATTGGGACTAGAGCAAAACCAGTCCTGCAGGTATCCAGTCTTGGTGTTCCTTCCTGTTAACTACAGTGCAGATAGCTCAGAGAATGTTTCACTTTAAGCATCTCAGAAAAACACTGAGATCTTGCACTTTTGGCTTTGTCACATGCTTCCTCCCTGATAACTGGGAATAAATACAGACACAGATTGTGCTAGATTGTCACTGTCTCTCCACCAGAGAGGTCAGGGCCCATGCAGTCCCAGCTTTCCTTTTATTATCTCCCATTGCCTCCTCTCAGGACTCCACTGGCTGTGTGGGTCACCATAGTTTCTACAAAGAAAGTTTTTTAAATTTATTTTCTCTAATATGAGTTTTAGTGTACTATATATGATCTTTTTTGTTGATCCTGAATACCTAATAATATTTAACTCTGACTGGCAAGGTCATCAAGTCCAAAGAGCTAAAGAAAAACTAAGTGTCTAATAGCTAGAAGTAAAATCAAGGCAGAAAATGATGCTAACATTTTATATAAAACATGGATCTATAGAGATTTTCCTCAACCACTTGAATGACTACAAATGAATAAATCTATTTCACCTTTGATAGTCCCTCTTCAGTTTTAATTCATATATATTAAGTTCCTGACTTTTGGATGGTAGTTGTGAACTTGGATGGGTATACCATGTAAGATTCACACCTGTACTGTATAATACTCATTTTGTCAGAATATGAACAAGTTCAACCTGAGAATGTTTTTCCAGGACAGAACTCACTCATACATTGGGGACTTACTATATTCTAAACTTATTGCTACACAGAGAAAGGACATTCGTGATGAGCCAAGGATGGAACAAGATCGTAGGGAACCACTCAGACTGAGTCAAAGCTCAGGACATGTAAGGATGCTTCCAGAAAGCCCTGAGGACATGAATCATTGTCAGTGCAGGTGCACATCAGGGCATAATTATATAACCATGATTTAGGACTGCACAACTACTCATGTGCCAATGCAGCCAGCATGTAAGAATGTAAATAAGTGATAACAACATGTATAAAAAATATACAATAAAAATACAGATGACTCTTGTGATCTGCTCTGTTCCATACTGCCTATTGTTGTTGTTGATATCTTGCATGTGTGCATTCTTTAACCTGGTGACCTCACCCCCAGAAATCTTCTTTGGATCCCCCCAAGCAGGTAGATGAAGATGATAACGAAAGGGTTGGGATTCCAAGTAAGAACATGAACATTTTTCACCATATAGAATAAATAATGCTTGTTAGGAAAAAAAAAATGATTTGGAGGGGTACCAGGAATTAAATTCAGGACCTGTGCTTGGAACAAAATGAGTTGTAATCATCTTTAAACAAATATCATTGTTACCCCCATAACAAAGACAAGAGTTTTAACATAAAAGTACCTTTCGTTTTACTTCTTCCCTTAAAGAAAGGAAGCTCAAGTTATAAGCCACACAAGCACAAATCATCTTTACAAGTCACAGAAATTCACATATGATTTCATTAGAAAACATGAAGATAATCTTCATAACTGGGAATACAATCACTGGCTTCCACCACAGTTCAGTTTAACAGAAAAAACATTTTTCTCCCTTTATCAGTGTTGGGATTTTGAAAAACATTCAGTTAAACAAGGATACAAGTGAGATAAAACTGGAGTTTCCTAAATGTAGTTTACCTGCACCTGGCCCAGATAATATGTAGCACTGACCACCCCACACATAGGCATATTAACTAGACACACCTGTGCCCACCTCACTAATTACTCACACCTGCTTCTACATACGCTTGTTAAGATACCCGCTAGAACAGCTTAAACATTCTTTTTTTTTTTTTTTTTTTTTTTTTTTTTTTTTTTTTGGTACCCAGGATTGAACTCATGACCTTGCACTTGCCAAGCAGGCACTTAAGCCACTGAGCTAAATCCCCAGTCCAAGCTCAAAGATTCTGTGTAAATCTAAAGTACTATAACAGTCTTGTAAAGTATTCTTATAAAAGAAATAGTCAGGCCGCTCTGGTAAGCAGCTGGGGGCCTAGCAAGTCGCGGGTACACTGGGGCGGGGACTATCAGCCATACCTGAACTCTGCATCATGTTGGAACTTTGGGCGCTGGAGAACAGGCGGCCTACTCGCCGCCCTGGTGAGCAACTGGTGGCCTGGCAAACCACTGGCACGCCAGGGCGAGAACTATCAGCGACTCCTTAGCTCTGCATCATGTTGGAACTTTGGGTGCTGAGAGACAAGGCAGCTTTCTGGCCTGCCTGGAAGCAGCTAGGGCCCTGCCGGTGCACAGGCTAAGAATCAGACATTGATCCTCCCCCCACCCCCACCCCCGTTAGCAAGTAGGTACTGGTGGTCTGAGTATCTCTTGGGAGGATGAATGTATACAGCATGGCAAGTAAGGGGGATTTCCTTCTACAATCTCTTTGAAGGTAAATATTTTTATCACTGTTTTGCTCAGTTTTGATTAATGGTACTGCTTTATTCAATATTCTGTTTTTAAAAGTTCGATGTTTCCTTCCATTTTCCTCTATTTGATTGAAAGAACAGCTAATGTGAACAAAATGGGCTGTACTATTGAGCCCATTGCTTGTGTCCTGGTGACCTGCTCTGAGGTTCTGTGGTAGTTTTATTGCAGTGCAGTCACATGGGTTTGTTCTGTCTTGTTCTGCTGTATTTTGCTACCTTCAAAAAAAAAAAGTAGATAAGAAAGTAACAAAATACCTCCAAAAATCTCCCAACTCCACCAAAGCTGATCCATGGATCATGCATGAGGAGAAACTCAAAAACAAGGCAACAGAATTATATAAGGTGATTAAAAGTACATAACAACAACAAAACAAGTCAGTAAGGTACTGAGCAACCTGAAACAAGATATAACTAAGCAGATAATGGACTTAAAAAGTAAAAAGAAGAAAAGAAAGTGCTCTAGAGGATATGGCTGCATGTATGTTTAAGTGTGTAGGACTGAAAACCATGTCACTAAGTTGTTACTGGATCACTGAATTGCTTTGCAGTCTCACTCTTTGAATGTACAATTTGTATGCTTTAATTTTGCAATTTTAACAACTAGGTCTAAGAAGACAGTATGTAATTTATCAACTAGTGATTTCTTACTGCTTTTTTTTTCTGAGATTCTGTATTGTTTCTACCCCTTTTTGTGTTTTGCTTTTTTTTCTCTTTAAATAAAATTTAAAAAAATAGTCAATATGCTAATTTTTGAGGCTCCGTATCTAATTTTCATTAGGTGCATCCTCATTTTTCTTTCTTTTAAAAATTTATTTATTTATTTATTTATTTTTGCTTTTGGCAGGAAGACCTGAGCCTATTTTCATAACAAAAAGATGCCTACATTCACAGATGGCCACCAGAAAGCAGGAGGAAGTCCTATTTCAGTTCTCCCAGATACACAGCATGAGGCTCAAAGCCAGTCATCTGCTTAGCTATTTTATTATTTAGAGTAATAAATGTATTAGACCTCAGTGTTCTTCAAGCATAAATAAGAGGCAAAAATCCAACCTTCCAACTTTCACAGTTGTTTACTTTTGATTGAAATGGGCAATGAATTACAAAGTACTGGGACAAGGTCAAGCTCTAAATCTGTATATGAAACAAATAAACACAAAAGAACACTATTCTGCCAGCAATTAGCTAATTTCAGACTAAGATGATCAATATCCATGTTCTCTGAGTCGATTTTTTTCAGTTCTGTGTTTATGAAGCCAAAAACAACAACAACAAAAACAACATGATCAGTGAAAAGTTCTAATATCTAGTATTGAAAGGAAACAAAATGTTGCATTAGGTATCATTATTGCTTCAAGAAAAGACACATAACAAAATGTTTTATGGCTGTCACAAACAAGCAATTAACTACTATCCTAATGCTGCATGCAAGCCATTACATTTTATTTTAAATTAACATGTATTTCTAATAACTCATTATATGGTTAACTGTAATTATCCCCCTATTATGAAAGTGGGAACTAAGAACTTCTAAGTTTATTTTCCTGAGGCCAAAATTATAAACTCAGGCCTGGGTATCTCTATAAAACCTTTTGCTCTCACTCAACAAATTGCCCATGGAGGGAATTCAGCAGATAAACCAGTGTCAAAGATTCAGGAAGCAATTTTATTACTATGTCTTGCTTGATTAGTACAAAGAAAAAATGTGATAAAAGTTTCACTTCTCTCTTACTAATCCAAGTGTTAATAATTCAGGTATTAATAACAGTAAATACTAAACACATATTTTGTTCAAAACCTCTCACATAAATTTAATAAATCCTCACTGTTTCATAAGTGAGTACACATGTATGAAGATGTTGAATAACTAGTATAGTGTTACGGGCTGAATGTAATTTTCTCCCACAAAATTTTGATGAGATCTGATCCACAATATAATGATATTTAGAGGTAGCTGGGCCTTGAAGAAGTGGTTAGATGAGAGCCTGTGAGTGCATTCTCCAGGGACCAGTGTTTTATAATGTAAGGTCAACCCTCATGTTTTGTCTTTTACAGACGTTCCTGTTTGCCCTTCCTCTCTCTGTCAGGAGTTGCAGTAACACAAGCCCCTTTCCATAAGTAGCTGTCTGGTCTTAAATTTGCCAGCAACCTGGAACTATGAGCCAAAATAAATCTCTTTCCTATATTCACTACCCAGTCTCAGGTATTCTTCTATGCAACATATAACAAAGATTCAAGTAGCAGAACTGGTTTTATACCCAAGGCAATCTGGCCCAGGCTTTGACCTTTGTTCTACATTTTCTCTGTTTCTGAAAACAAAAGATTTACAAAAGAGTCACAAAGGAAAGAATTTTGATATACTAAGAAGCAATAAACTAAATCTCCTTCCTGAAAAGTATGCAACCCCCACCTTTGTGATCCCTATTGATTACTAAGTGGAAAGCAATCTGGTGGATCAACACTAAGTCTACAAAACCAAATGGCACTATGGTTCACTAGAAACAGGTTGAAAAACTTACGAACTCAAATAAGATTGGAAAAGCAAACAACAGTCAACTAAAATGTGATTTTAAAATTAAGCCATAACAAACTAGAATCTACTTACATTTCAACAATTAATTGGAAATAATTCATTAATAAGGCAAAATAGTCAGCCAAGCTGAGTTTATCTTCTCCCTCTCTCTCTCTCTCTCTCTCTCTCTCTCTCTCTCTCTCTCTCTCTCTCTCTCTCCCCCCCATGCGTGCTCATGCCAACACACACAAACTAGAAGCCCTTACAAAAAAGCAAGGTTGTAATACAAATGCTGACACCATCGACCTCATAATGTTTCATGCTAAAGCTATAATTATATATTATAATTGCATACTAGGAGGAAAAAATGCCAACCAGAACAAAAGCATAATAACTAGAAATAGTCCATCAGAATTCTTGGACCATTGAAAATGCATATGAAATACTATTATCTTCAGTCACAGCCAGAAGATGTCAGACAATCAATTCATATAACATGCCAGCTTAATAAAATCTGCATACAAAATTTATGAATGTAGTAATATTCTTTTTTTATCACAAGTTATTAATGGTCAATTTAATGAACATCTACAGCTAGAGTACTTTGGGTCTGTAAATGAATTTCATTTTATAACATCAGCTATTCAAGATAAGAAAGCTTTTACATGAGAAATAAAATGTTTGGTCTTAGTTACCAATTTTTCTTTATGTTGTTATTGATTTTCTTATTTTTTTAAAAATTTTATTTAAAGAGGGGGGAAGCAAAACAGAAAAAAGGGTAGAAACAATACAGAATTTCAAAAAACAAAATAAACAGTAAGAAATCACTATTTGATACATTACATATTGTCTTCTTGGATATAGTTGTTCAACTTACAAAATTAAAGCATACAAAGTGGATATTCAAACAGTGAGGCTACAAACAGTTCTGGTCACCATTCCAACAAAACTGAGTAACATGGTTATCAGTCCTACACACTTAAGTATACATACAGTTATCTCTTTTAGAGCACTTTCTTTTTCTCCTCTCTTTTTTTAAAATTATTTTTTATTTAAAGAAAAAATTTTGAAACAGAAAGAGGGTAGAAACAATACAAAATCTCAAAAACAAAACAAAAAAACAAAAATAGTAACCAGTAAAAAATCACTAGTTGATAATTACATACTTTCCTCTTAGATGCAGTTGGTTCTTAAAATTTATTACAATAGAAACAGAACTAAATGTTCCAATATATTAATATTTGCTTTAATGTCTATATTAAAATACAAAATTCTTTCTTTAAAGTTGCATAACATGTTCAGTTAGTTTGAAATTTCCCTTCTATTCCCTTTCCAATAAAGAACTTTCTAACCTTATTCACACAAAACTATTTTACTCAAAGCTATTGTCCTCCAAAAATAGGAATGTTGACAAGACAGACAAAAATATTCCTGGAAATTAATGTGTCATAGTCTCTGTTTTACTTATTTCCATTCAATGATTGACATATTCTTTTAAAAACTATTGTGTTCAATTCTGCTTATAGATTTTTGGCTAGAACTAAACTCTACCATAGGATGTATATATTAAGGAAATATTCAACATTTAAGAAAGCTGAACTATTATAGCATTATATGGGAATGTAGATGTTCAGCATTTAAAATACTGATAATTGAGTGTTTCTCACAGCTGAGCATTAGAAGTTTGGTTTAAACCTATATTTGAGCTTGGGAGTTATAAAAATTTGGATATATAGTAAAAAGTTAAGCAATTAGATTGTAAGTACTCCTCATGACACAAAAAGAGGCTGGACTGTAAGTCCACTACAATCACCATTGTATTGGTCAACTTTCCATCACTATGACACATACTTGAGATAAGTCAATTTACAAATGTAAAAAGGTTTATTTTGACTCAGACTTTCAGAGGTTTCAGTCCATGACCTTCTGGTCCTGTTTCTTTGAGCTTGAAGCACAGCAGTTCATAATGGCAGCATGTGCTTGGTGGAACAAAGTCTCATGCTATGGCTGGAAGAGAAGAAGAGAAGAGAAGTAGCCAAGGTCCAACATCCCTTTGAAAGCCTTGCTCTCCAGTGCCTAGAAACATCTCACTAAGCCTCACCTCTGAAACTTTCCATCACTTCTCAATAGCTACAAGCTGCTAACTATGTTTTTACAACCAGGTCCTTGCTGGAGGGAGGGATTTGTTAAGGCTAACTTCCAGGAACTATGAAGAAAGGAATAATGGCAATTTTAATTTGACTGTTAACAGCTTTATAAGATGTTAATGATGAGAAATTGGGAGAGTCATGTGTACAAGATATTTAGTACATCCATGTAGCCTTTTTCATTCACGCAATTGCTTTTTGAGATTCTGCTATGTGCCAGTTAATCTTTGTTTGACCTAGAAGAAAAACTCTCATTCTTGAGGATCAAGTTACCTAACACAGGACACAGCAAGTGCATGTAACATGATCCAAATATATGGTGAATTTTTAAATTATAAAAAATTTATTATAGCAAAAGACACATTGCCACTACTCTTCCTCACTTCAAACACATTTCTTTTGGTCATTCAGGGTCAGGGATATGGCTCAGCTGCAAAGCGTCTGCCTGGCAAGCACAAGGTCATGAGTTCAATTCCCAATACAAAACAAAAACAAAACAAAACAATCATTCTTGCCATGTTCTGAAGCAGTTTTAGAAATTCTCTTTCATGCCTGTATGATGTGTGATCAAAAATATTTCTCTGCTCCCGAGTAGCATCCAATTAAAAGCAGGCTTTTAAAAAATCACAGTGTGTCCTCATCAACTTTAATTACTGGATCAGGTGCTGTTAGACTTCTGCTCAACCAGAGTCAAAATGACCACAAACAGTAAATGGTTTGAATGAATTTAGGACACTGAAGTAGCTATGACAGTGCGAATAAAGACACTCAGGAAAGAAGACTTCAGGAACTGCTTCAGAAAGTGGCAAGAATGATAGAATAAATGTATTCAAATCAAGGGAGAGTTTTTAGAGCAAGATTAATGGTAATGTATCCTTTACTGTATTAATTATTTTTTTTTAGGAGGGGGTACTGGGGATCGAACTCATGGCCTTGTGCTTAACAGGTAGGTGTTTATGCTGCTGAGCTAAATCCTTAGCCGTTTTATTAATTTTTAAAAAATTAAACATTTGTCATCTTTTTCAATCATTCCTCATTTAAACATTCACTGTAATTTTATAGCAAAGCACCAAAAATACAAGCTAAAATTTTATACAAAATGTTTTCTTATAGAGAAGAAAAATGTTTCTTATAGAGAAGGAAAAAATGTTTCTTATAGAGAAGAAGACAAGGGAAGACTTTATGGAAGATACCTGGACTACAAACAAGTATAAGAAACATAATTATTGGGAGTAAAGAGAACAACATGAAATTAACAGCAATAAATATAAGGACAAAAATCACATAAGAATGTTAATTTTACATGTAAAATACTGACTTTTACCAACTCATGAATCTGTAATAGGCAGGCATTTTCCAAATTTCTCTAATAAGTAGGATGTATATATTATTTAAAGCAATCATAACTCATTAAACTTCATTTTGAACCTGCTGAATTGCCTAAATTGTTTCATCTTACTAGGCAACCCTGATAATATATGTTTACACTGTGAGGTTAAAACAATGAACTTGTCAAGTCAGATTATCCACAAGCAACATTCCCACTGCTGAAGAGTATCTAAGCTGCAGGGTCAGTTGTTAGAAGTGTGCTTCTATTCACATTTTAATTAGGGCACACTTTCAACATCATCACATTAATTTCAATGGAATGCTCTCTCATATTGCCACTTCTAAAAGGACATGTTTAGATTGTAAACATGAAAAAAAAAACCACTTCTTCTATTTTGACAACTCATAAATATTGAACTTTAAATTCAATATTTAGAACAATATTGAATAGCATGTTCGATATTTGCAATAATATTGGGAACAGAAATAATGGCTGTGTCTAAAATTCTAAATCTTTGAATTCATAGGATTTTAAAAATATTTCAACAATACTAGATTCTTATTAAGAACATAATCAAGTGTCAGATGCAACATGAAATTCAGGTACCTATTAGTTACCAAAATAGCTTTTTAAAACAAAAAATTAATGTAGTAATTTTGATTAAAACTTTCCATCAGAATTGAGACATGTTTTGTATTATCAGGGGAGTTATTATACAAATTATAAAACTTCTCTCAATTTTTAAAAATGTGTGCTGAAATACATTTTTAAATTGTGATAACTTCAGATAATATACAATTCATCTTTTGAGCCATTTATGGTGATTTAATAACACTTAGTAAATCCACAATTGTACAGTCCTTATCATTATCTGTCTCCAGAACATTTTCATCACCCCCAAAGAAACACTGAGCCAATTAAGCAGCCATTCTTCTTTCTCCCCTCCTTCCTAGTCTCTCAAAACCATTACAAATTTGTTTCAAATACATATTAAGAATATTCATAAAGAAAAAATGGCTAAGTCCTTCACTTTATCAACTGTTTTCTGTTTTCCAAAATGTATATAGGGCTGTGTATTCACTGTTAATAAGGTAAACAACTATAAGTTTTTTTCAATATATAAAGCCAGAAAAAATAAAATATCCCCTTGGTTCATTATTGACATCAGAACTTGATCATAGAGAAGCATAAAATAAGACTGAAAAATGGAGATCTACATTGTGTTCATGGCAAAGTATTCTAATAGCACTGTTACGTAAAATTTCCATTAATTAGTCTACATATTCACTGGCATTTCTTTAAAATATTGCAATTGCTTTTCCCACAGAATTAACAATATGAAAAGCTCATTGGAAAGATCCAAGAGTAAAAATCAGCCAAAACCTATGACAAAAGGAAAGGTATGACTGCCTTTCTGTAACTAACGGTATCTTCAACTCATTATCAACAAAGCACTTTGTAATTACAACTCAGAAAGACAGAACTCAGTGAACAAGCAAGAAACACACCCATGCATTTGTATCAAAACCATGAGGAAAGGATGGACTAGTATTCCAAATAAAGAAATGGGGATTAATAATTCATATTATATAAAATATATAGGTGATATCAAAACATTTTTAAAAACAGTATTTCAGAAGAAAACTATAAAAAGATACTCTCGTGATATCAAGATTTAAAAAAAGCTAGTTGTAAAATACATAGACCAAAACCAAAATATCAGTAAATGTAGCTATATTAAAATTTTCATTTTAAATTTTATCACAAATCTTATAAACACATTCACACACACACACACACACACACACACACACACTAAAACTCCAAGCCAGAAATCAGAAAACATATTGAATTGATATAATCAGAAAAGAATTAAATTGAGGAATCAGTAGAAAAAAAGAAAAAGAAAAATGGCCCAGTAGAAAAATGGGTGAAATATGTACAGGCGTGTGATAAAAAGGGACACTTGAACATGCAGAGAGCAAATGGAAAAGTGCTTTAGCCCACTGATAACTGGAGAAATTAAATTAAAACAATGAAGATGTGATATTTTCATACCCACTAGAGTAGTGAACGTTTTTTATTTGCTGAGGTAGCTGTTTGATGAGGACATGGAAATAGGAATTCTCATCTATTGCTGAGAAGCTTTAACTGGGATTCTGAAGCTCTTTAAAGTTGATAAGCTGCTTACTTTACAATATGGCAATTCCATTGTTAGGTGAATATTCCACAGAGACAGCAGTATAATGTACATAATTTTAATAAAGTAAAATCATGAAACAACCAAAAGAAACTAACGGGTAATTAATTCATTATACATTCAGAGACTGGAATACAATACAGAGGCTAACGATGCAAGCATTTGGTCTTCAGCTTTCATTGTAGTTATATCTCTATGCAGATACCTATATACCTATGCAGATAGGAAACATCTCAACTTCAGAAAGAGAAGGCATAGCATTTGCATCTAGTAAGTACAGGCTAGAGTAGCTACGAACACCCTACAGTACACGATTGCCCCCACAAGAACCAGTAGCTGGCACCAATGCCAGTGGTACACAGGTTGAGAAATCTAGCTCTAAAAAGGAGCAAAGAGAATAAAATGCCAGCTGGGCAACACAGGGCATGGTGGCGCACACCTGTAAACCCAGGTACACTTGAGCCTGAAGCGGAAGATTACAAGTTTGAGGTCATTGTGGGCGGTTTAGGGAATGGAGACCTAATCCAGTGGCATAGTATGTGCAAGGTGCCCTGTGTCTGGATCCCCAAGATTGAAAAAAATAAAAGATGCGAGTTGGTGATGATCTATAATTTTTTTAAAAGGAGCTCTTAACTATAATGGAAATATGGAATTATAGCATATGGAATTACGTCAAATTTTATAGTGCTTGCTATATTATTTCCTGTACCTTTTACATGTTGAAAATATCTAATTTTAAAATATAAATTCTTCTACAAATAAACAGGCTCCCGGGTTTAGCTTAGTTGGCTAAGGGGCCATTCTGTAAAAGTGAGGTTGTGAGTTCCATCCCAGAGGCAGCAAAAAAACAAACAAAAAAAAAGACGTTAAAATAGTTACAACTAAACAACTAATTTATAAATCTGATGGAGGTTACATAATTTTTGTTGGCATATTTCTGGAAATGTATTTTTGTAAAAACTAAACTCTCAAACTCATCATCAAATCTTATTTGCATTTTTTCAGCTGTCGGTTCTATATGGAGTTACAAAAGGAAGGCCATATGAAGAAAACCTGGATTCATCACTCTTCACAGATTTTATTCCATCACCACCCTTTCAGGCAAGAATATTCTTAAACCACCACAGATAAAGTTAATTTCATTTGTTCCTCCTTTTACAGCACACAGTAATAATGCCTGGTAACTTTCTGAAGAAGCTGATGTTAACAGAGTAGGTCAGCACCACATACATCACCACACTTGCTTAACTAGATGAATTCTGGTGTGAATTTCTCCCAGCCTTGTGAATTCTGGGAGTTCAAACTGCTTGAGATCAACTAGTGCAATAGTTTCTATTTTCATTTACAGAAGTTCCTCAGCCCAGAGGCTGACACAGTTTTTCTGCCAAGGAACAGGTATTAAACATTTTAGGAATTGCAGGCCATGTGACCTCTGTAACAATTACTCAGTTCTGTCATGGTAATGGGGAAACAGCCACAAACAATACATAAAACAGAGAGGGTGGCCAAATTGCAATAAAATTTTAGTTACAAAACCAGACAGAGGTACGATTTGGCTCTAGACCATGATCTGTAAATATCTGAAGGAATTGCAAAAATTATATTGTTTTAAATACTATCTTAAATTTAAAGTATATTCTCAAATCTTTACTGCAAATGTAGTTTTGCATATGTTTTAATCAGTGCAGAAATTTTACACAATTTAAAATAAATTCACACAAATGAAAAACTCAGTAAATGATGAAAATTTTCCATTTTAGATTTATAGCATACCAACGTATTTCTGGAAGAGTGTTATATGATCTTATTTACTAAATTACTAATTATAATTGGCTCCATTTGTTTAAATTATGCTATGAAAAATTCTCAGCAGTAAAATAAATACACATATCTTATATTTAATTCAACCAAGGGGCTGGAATGACAAGGACAGTGAAATTACACTCTCTATACAAATAATAGCTTCCTATTAGGTTTACCATTTCACCTGAATAATTCCTTATAATTATGAATAATGATGTTATTCACCAACCTAATGATATCATGGTGTGTAGCTTCAATCCATCCATCTTTGTCAAGAAGGTCAAATATTTGCATTCCACTGAACTAGACAAAGTTGAACAAATAGTTAAACAATATCATGACCTTAATTACTCTTCCAAATCAAATCAGCAAGTTCCATTTAAGTAGATTTTAGGCCCTATGATACACAAATCTACTTCAAAGATACTTAAGATATTTACACATTTTTAAACAAAGTTTAACCTCAACTGAAAGAAAAAGTCATTGAACTCAAAGGCAAAGACCTCAGATTGTCTACAGATATTCTTAATTGGCTATGGCTACAAAGTTAACAGGTTTATGAATAATAAAACATTTCAGGCACTTTCACAGAGTGCACAGAGATCTGAAATACTTTCTAGGAGATCTTAAAATTGACATTTGAAAGGTAAGAAAAAGAAATAATGTGATAGGTGTGAACCACAGTGCCAATAAAGAAATGTTTCACTGGGGCTGGGGATATAGCTCAGTGGTACAGCACCTACCTAGAAAGGGCAAAGTCATAAATTTGATTCCCAGTACAAAAAAAAAAAAAAAAAAGCTTCATAGTGCTTCCCTTGTTCAAAGAATCCATGAATGACCTCTGGAAATCAATGTCCAATAGTTAAAATGAATGGAAACATTCTGGTTTGTTTTTGTTTTTGTTTTTTTTAAAGTGCTTTATATGAGACCTGGGCCTTTTGGGCTGGAGGATTGTGCAAATAAGTATAGGGACACCAACATGACGTTGCAGCAAAGCAACTGTGACATTTTAAAAGTCATTTCCTGGTTTTCTTCTTGTTGCCCTTCTCTTTCTTAAATCTCACCAATGTTTCTCACCGCACTAAGAAGACCTTGTGAATCAGGCTTCAGACATGTTTCTGTTTCAGTATGACACATAACCCCAACAGGCTTTCTGATTATTTCTAACATTATCACGCATGGAAATTTGTTTCTGCCTGAACTGTTCTTGTTTCCATCTGACTGAAGTCCTCTGCCCACTATCTTTCCCTGGACCACCCCTGTACCAAGTGTCCAGCTCATGGCTCACCAGCAGACAAGACTTTCCACTCCTCTGTTTTAAGTAGTCCCTCCCTCTCAGTCCTACTGTTCTGTTTATTGTGTTCAGAATCTAAAATCATGTTGTTCATGATGTATAGGTTAATATCTCGATACTTAATCTTTTATTATTAACTCCTCTACACAAAAATGAAAGTACAAACATTTTCTAACTGTCCACTACTGAATATTCAGGGGCATGTACATAATTAAATGGTAAAAGATTCATTCATAAGACAGAATTATGTATCAGCAAACTATGACCCTAGAGTCAAACCAGGGTGACACTAGTTTTTGTAAATAGTTTTATGGGAGCACAACAATGCCCCTTCACTCACCTATCGCTGACTGCTGCTTTCGCATAACTGCACCATAGCTGACTAGTTGCAGTTGAGACCAAGTGACCTAGAAAATATTTACTAATCTTTTACAGAGAATGTTTGCCAACTTAATAAAAGTTTGACAATTTAATAATAACATTATTGCAGTACTATCCTTGTCTTTAGAGGCGTCATGGGCCTCTGTGAGTTTTTATTTAAATATTTTGAGTCAAACCCATTTTACCCAAAGGAAAGTTCTGAGGGACACCTAGCAAGACCTGTACTGATGCTACATTCATAATGTCAACTGGCTAAAACTTTAGTAAGTTGTGTTCCATAGCAATGAGGCCTAACATAGGCAGGGAAAAAAGTGGTGAGAAGATGGATCTGGAGCTGAAGAAGGCACTTGGATCTGCAGCTATTTAAAGTAGACATGAATTAATTAAATTACACTAAATTCTCAGTCTCTCAGACACATCTAACCTATAGGAAGTACCCACTTGCCACATGTAGCTCCTGTTTTGGACAAAGCAGATTTATCAGGCTTTTTCACCATCACAGAAAGTTCCAGTAGGCAGCATTGATCTAGAAGGTTAAAATTACACTGGACATTTTTGGTGAGCAAAGGGTAGCATGAGGGCTTGAAGGCTGCTCAAGGAACCAGTGACCACGAGGACCAACTCCTGTGGAAACCATTGCTATGAAACACAGAGCAAAATGGAACTGGAGGGAGAGGAAAAGAAGTATTCCGAAAGCTGATACATAATACTGTTTTTCATAGAAAGATGCAAGAGGACATAGCCATGCCATCAACATAACCATGTCATTAAGAAGAGAGATTCCCTCAGACCAGGCTTCTGAGATTAGAATCTGGGTCTACTTCAGGCAAACAGTATAATGTCTTAACCATCTCTCTTACTTGTAAGAAGGTAATCACAACATAAAGCATGCTTGTGACAAGTAGATAAATTAAAATTTTATAGCCCAAAAGAAATATCTTTTAAATCTCCATCACCTAATAAGAGTTATGATTGATATTTTCATTTGTTAGTTGGTTACCTGAATGCATAAAGCACTAATACAGGGCCTGACCCCTTCTGGTAAATACTATACAGCATGAATTTTTTATATCATCCTCAGCAGGAAGTACAGGGCTCCCATATAGTAATAATAGGTAACATTTAAAATTTGTTGAAGAGAACCAGATTCTTTGAGCCAGAAGTATTAACAGGTCAAGTTATGGAATTAGTGAGCCAAAAAATTGACTCATTTTTCTGAGAACAAGCCATTATGAAAAACAAGCTCATCCCTGAGATATCTCTTCTCATAAGTCTTTTCAAGGAATGATTTTAAAAATATGATTCAAGCAGCCAGACATCAAAATATATTTAACATTTGTTAATAACTTCTTATAGACATCCATTATTTGAGTTATGAAGATACACAGACACAAAATATAAACAATGCTCCAAGTAACAGCCTTCCAGAATTGCAGTACTATCCTATAATACTTGGTTCTATAGATATTTCTTTTCTATGTAATTAAATCCAAACTAACCCCCACTTCACCAGTACCCAATCATGGTTAAATGATTATTATTTCTTTAAATCTTGACTGTCGAGGATATTGCCTTTCAAAACTGGTACATAGATGTGAATCACACGTAACTGCAGAGCTTTCTATTGTTGTGATTGTTGTTATTTTAAATTTCAACTCTTAAATCCTATACTCAGTTTTGTAATTCAGTCCCCAGCCTTAAGGAGTTAGGACGCAATCAAGGAATTAGCATTTTAATTAATACTTCAAATGACTTTTAGCCCACTGGAGATCTGTTATTTCACAGCAAGTTTTCAGATAATCACAATAAGAAGAAATATCAAAAAGCTATATACTTCTGGAACCACTGCTTCCTATTTTGAAAAGGTAATAAATATAATACATCCTTTACTCGAGATTATTGGTATGAATAAATACTATGTACACACTCCAGCAGCCCTTCCAGAAGTGAAGTATTCAAAGAGAACTTGAAACATGACATTTTTGCCACCAAGAAGCTTCTTGGATAAGGCACATTCATACACGTGATATAAGCAAACATTATGATGATATGTAATTGGCAACTCAGTGAGTGGACTCATAGTAAGGCTTCAGAGAAAGAAGCAAGGCTGGGCTGCCAACTATGTGAAAAATGACCCTGTCTGAATCCAGCAGCAGAGCCCTGCAGATAACGTGATAGCAGCTGATATACTCTCAGTTGTCCTTGAATGTTTTCTTCTTATGGTTAACATCTTGGATCTTAGAACACAAGAAGAGTAAAGCAACAAGTAAGGCTTTCTCAGTTAATAAGCCAAGCAGCCTGGGAAAGATTACTACAGATTCACAGGGTGGGCAAAAGTAGTTGCATCTCAGTGGTCCCACAAAAAGGAAAAGCTGGGCCACCATGGAGCTAAGATGCAACCTCTGTCTCTCAGGAGTTATCCTGGGTGACCTCATAGAGCTTGGCATTCTCTGACCCTCCCATGGGATCTGCAGTAACAGTCCTTGGCTGGTCTCTTCATTGGACATCCTTCGACACTTCATCCAGAAGTTACTTTCTTGTGAGTCTTAACCTTCCAAGGATCCTGTAGTGTTCTGGAGAGTGGAGGATGTTATCTCAGGTAATCAGGAGAGTCATGCATTGGAGAATGTGTTGTTTGATCACTTAAGATTCCTTATTTAGTATGTGCTGTGTACCAAACTATATTACAACAAACTACCAGATCTTGAACTCAATAGTAGGGATACAAAATTTGTAGTCATGAAAGCTGAAAATAATCCTGTGACCACTGTGAAAGCCACTGGATTATGCATTTCAAATTAGTGAATTCTATATATGAATTGCAATAAAATTATTATAAAAAATAAACAGCAAAATCACTGAGGTGAAATTTTAGGAAAAAACACCCACCATTTAGTTGTTCCTATTTGGGCTGTGATTGTGATATACACATAATAATAATTGTATGTTAACTAAATACGAAGAAAAGTGTAAGGTTTCTAAGAAACAACAAAATAAAAAACTAAATATACTACCCTGGGTAAGTGCAGAGGCAATGGAACTGGAAGCTGTTGTCGCCTTTGGTTCTCTCTCTTAGTTTTGTGGCACTGACTAATGTATTTGATCCTCAATTTCCTCACTAAAAGAAATGGAGTAAATTTAATATTTAAAACATTCAATAATACCTTGCTAGTAATTGAAAAAACAATAATTTACATGCTATCACTTTCACTAATAAATTAACATATACTGGAGATATTATTATTCAATATGTACAACTGTAAAGATACATAAATTGTATAATATTTCCAGTTAAAAATATAATTGTGAAAATTCTGAAAGTAAATATTCAAAACCAGGTGAAGTAAGTAAATTATGGAAAATAAAATCAATGGAATATTATAGAACTACTGAAAATAAACTTAAGAAACACTGTTTTAATGATAAGGAAAAACTCTATTGAAAATAAAAATGAAAAGAATGAGATATTATACTATGAATGATAGCAAGTCTAGTTTTATTTAAAAGTGTTTAGGAGAAGACTAGACAAAAGCAAAATTTTTTCATTAAAAGAATTTTTATCTAGATTATAGGGTTATGAGACTTTTTTTACTTTACTTTTTTAATACTTTTATGAGTGAAAAAATTAACAGCATTAAAATTTACTCATTTTATTCATACAAATACGTGAAGTATTCACTTGAAAGAAAAGGAAAATAAAACTGATTTTATGTGGAACCACACCATAGAGTGAGGTTAATTTTACTGCAGAAATAAAGAACTTCATGGCACAAATGATCAGAAAAAAAAAACCTCTGAACATATTCTCCAAACATAAGCATGCCTGATATTCAGTCACGTTCATAGCCCCTCATGTCAATTATGCTTTAAATGTTTGGGGTTCAGGGAAGCTGCTGTGCAGTCTGAAGTTCTTTCTTTCCTAAGCCAAATGTTTTACATCACAGCCATTTGTTGATTACAGCATAACTGTGTACCACAGTTAATAAGAGAACTGCCAGGTAGAGCATATTGATCTGAGGTGGCTCATGAAGTCCCCAGTGCTTTGATGATAGCACGTGGCGACTGTGCCCGACCACAACCTTGGATAAAAAACTGATCCACAAAATAATGAAGAAAATTGTTGCAAAAGACAATCTGCTATTATTTAAACAATAATATCTGCAAAGTATGAAACGGCTCCCTAATAGCTATCCAGCTAGCTAGCCTTTCTTCCTTACAGTAAGCCCACCTGTGGAAATCAATTTAAGTAGGGATTTAATTGACAGTTACTTTTCCAAGTTTGATGAATAAGAGCAGCTATATTTTGACAATAAGCAGGAAACATAAACTCTGATCTGTGAGTTCAGGGTAGAAATCAAAGTGCTATATATCAGAATGATATCATCAGGATGAATCAAAAGGTCCCAGTGGGGTAAGGGGAGCTAGCTTGCTTCTCACAGAAAGGTTTTCAGTTCTATTAATCATTGGGATTTTATTTTCTCTTTGTATATTTAGATCATGAAGTATAAAAAAGACTAATTCCAGGCCTGTGATGGGGCTGAGTGGTTAAGGAAATTACACTTGCAATTAGTTCTCATTCACATGGAGATCCGACCACTTGCTTAGGTGGATAAATTTCCCCAACAGGTCATTTCCCCAACCATAGTTTTCCTCTGGTATATCTTAAAGTGAGGTTAACCAAGTATGGCAACATTCATTAAGTGGTAACTGCTATTACTAAATAAAAAATTTGAAGAAAAGATATCAATTAATAAATGGTATTTATCAGCAATGAAATGTTTCCTAACCCCCATTTTGAGACTTCTTATTATGGAGTTGCAAAAAATGCTTTCAACTGTTTATTTCAGGTCTACCTTGACTCTTCTACTTACAATAATCATATGATGGCTCTGAAAGACATTATTTGAACTCTTTTTTTATAGTTACTTTGCCTGTGATAAATCTCAAGACAGCAGCTCAAATCTCCTGCTGATTGCTAAGATTGAGACGTTGATAAACTACCAGATTCTGCAGCCAATGGACCTCCACTGCATTTCACTGGCCCCCTGTCAACCAATGGACAAAGGGCTCTTTTCAAATTATGAAAACTTCTATATCATGATCGTTCTTCTAATGTTAAGAAGCTTAACTTGGTGACGTTAACCTCACAAGCAGCAAACATGACCTCCTCATGCCAAATCATCCCAGCTTTTAAAGCAGAGACATTAGGCCATTTGTTAAAATCAGGTATGATTACTTCTCATTTTCAGGCAACTTCCAAACATGACTAATTTTATCATTGGTCTGATTTTCCTCCAATTAATCAACAAAGCCATGAATGAAAGTGAAAGCCTGATAGTAGTTTCTGATGGCAGTAACTTTCACAGAAAACACAGTTGTGTTTGTGTTATTTTACAGCTTTTTTTATATTTTAATTATTAATGAAATAATAAGTATTTGTTAAATGGCTCATATGACTGATGTCTACTTTTTAAATAGTGTTTTTTTGAGGATGATGGGTAGTAGGAAGATAGAGATGGATTTCATAGAACATGCGCCAACAAATGTGAAGCTCATTTTACTTAGTAAATTTCAAATTTTCAAAACTGGCCACCTTAGAGAAAGTATATTATCTATCTATAGGGACTCTCATGAATCTATGACTGTACAGTTGGTATCAGAAGCAGATACTTCTTTGCCTGAAAATCTTGGACAAATATAGTATATAACAGTGTTTCCTCTGCAAATATTGAGTTATTTTCTTCTCTCACACTTTGAGAATATACATCTCTACTGATACTAAGATGGCCATTGGCTTGATTCAGCCAATGGAACATGAGCTTTGTGGCACATAGCTCTTTCAATAAACAGCCTTAATGTAATATGGTCTAGCTTGACCTCTGAAGCTCCTGTTGCCACCATGAAAACACCATGCTCCTCATAGTGGCTGTTTCTTCAGCCCAAGTTAGCAGACACAACCCAAGCTGAGCCCAGCAAGCCTGGCAGAGCCAAAGCTGACTTAAGACCTGTGAACAAGAAAGGTAAGATATTAATGTAGCAAACCACTAAGATTTTAGGGTTGCTTTTTACTTCATAAAAGCTGATTGAGATGGTATCCCTAAATCTAATTATTGTGTAGTTACTATATGTAAAACATTGTGCTGAAATTACCATAGGTGATAAATACAGGAGATATAACCCCTTGCTTTCAGTCTAGAGGATGTGGATGGAAACTTCATGATCATTCTCACATGCATATGATCACAAATCACCTTTTTTAGGAAATTTATAATAAAAAATGTAACTTTATAAACACTACAAAATATTTCAAAGTTTAATACCCTATCTTTTGAGTTAGCTCAAATTCTATGAGATTTGGATAATATGATTTTTGTTTCTTGGATGTCTTGAAAGTTCAAAGATTAGTTTTAATAATCATTGGACTAAAGGCTTATAACATTATGATTTGCTTCTGAAATATACAATGATAAGTCAAAGTTCTCATCGTGTCAAAATAATGTGTTTTTTAAAATCATAATTCCATTCATACTTGGTTCCTGAGGTAGAGATACAAATCATGATAGTATGAATATATGTCCACTTGCATACATAAAATCTTTCTGCTCCTAGAGACACACAGAGTAGACACGTGTCCATCCACTAACCAGTTAATTTATTCCTACTATTTTTCTTTTTGAAGCATGGTGGATTTGATCCAGGACCATCCTACTGAGCTTCATCCCCAGGCTTTCTGATGTGGAATCTCGCTAAAGCACCAAATTGCCCAGGCTGAGCTTGAACTTGAGGTCCTCCTACCTTAGGCCCCTACAGTGCTGGGTCTACCAAGCTAAACTCCTAGTTCTTTTAGGATACCTGCTGTTTCCAAGCAGGAAACAGCCCCATAGGTTATCAAAATACTTCTCCTGCCCCATACAACATACTCAGGATGGGCCACATGGGCAGTTCTAAGAAACACAAGGGCATGGATGGTTGGAGTTACATTATTTCAATGATGGCATTCTGAGAAGACTATTTCCTCCAAAGTTTCTCTAATCATTTCTAGGACCTGCTATTCTTCAGATTTGCTTTTGATTCTATAATGTGTTTCCCATGGCTTTCCAATTCATTACATTTACATAAGAAGCTGATCTTCAGATTGGATAACTAAATTATTCACAATCACACAGCTAACAAATGCTAAACTAGGGCTCATATCTCCATTAGTCTGAACTCACATCCAAGATCTTAAAACATTCACTATTCTGGCTCCAACAATCTTATCTTGTATGAAATTTGTTCAAAGTCCAGTAACATGTGCTCATTGCCCAAATGCACCTTTGAGAACTTAAAGTGAAATACAAACTACAACTACTGTTTTGCTAATTGCAAGTGACAGGTGACTTAGCACTTTAGTCCTTAAGAACATTTATGCTTTCATAGTATTTTCTGGTGATTTTTCTAGTAGCAGCTGCACTACTAATCCAGAATGATCTTCATCTACTGTTGACAGTGACCTATTTTATTTTCAGAGAAAACTGTCCACTGAACCTCTTATTTAACATTATGAATATGGTCTACCTTTCTAAAGAATGGACGACACTTTTTTCATTCTCTTACTGTTTCTTCTTCTCACATATACCTAAATAAGAAGCTGTGTTACCAACTCAACCCTTACCAGCATTATCATTCATGGAGATGTAAGTAAGTGAAACACAGCTCACCATTTCAGGCTACAGCTTGGTGATAATGACTACAAGGAGTACCCTTTTAGAGCCAACAGTTACTTGGCTCTTTTTACTTTTGTATCCTGACAGTGACTAAAAGTACGGTTTCAGCAGCAAAATATTACAAAACCCATGAAGCCAAGACTGAAAATGAAGAAAGCAGGAGACTGAGGGTAGCACAAGGAAATCAGATTCCTGAGCCCAACATGTTGGATAGTAGGGAAGACTGGGACAGTATTGAAAACCAAGCACAGATTAGCCAGAATTTATAGGTAATGTCTACAATTAATTCAAAGCAAATTGCACATATTCTCAATACCTAAAAAGGGCAATGTTTGAGTTTCTAGTCAGGAATATAGCTCAGCAGGACAGCACCTGCCTGGTAAATGCAAGGTCAAGAGTTCAAATTACCTGTATGAAAAATTAAAAAATAAAAATAAAAAATAAGAGATGAGTTTCTACAAGAGTTTAGTCAGAATAAACATGGTTTAGTTTTGTTCTCCTTACCGAAACTTCAGGACTCTTGGGACAAGATTATCACATCTACATATGTTTTTTATTCCTTGAATTTGTGTGGAGTGTTTGTTCAATATAATGACAGTTTATCACACCTTTACCTTCTAGTTTTTGTAACGCCAATCAAATATCTACCTTACCATTGGAATCAGTACTAATGAACTAGATTGGGAAGAATTTCAGTAGAAAAAGATGTTCCATGGAGATAGTATAGGAAGTTTTCTAAGATAGTGAGATGTGGGTACAAATTTTTATTATTTACTAATTGAAGGGCTTTGGACAATGATGTTGGCTTTCTAAGTCTGTCTTTTTTTCACAGTATGAATGGTAAAGCCTATTTTGTATGATTAAGAACTGAAAATATTAAATTGAAAGCTTGAGCATAATGTCTGACATATATGAATAATGACTATAATGGCATTACTAAAAATCCATAGCTAGGCATGGTGATGCTTACCTGTTTTCCCAACAACATCTTGCAACTCAGGTAAATACTGTACCAATAAGTACTAAAATAAACCACAGAGGGAAGCCATACCAGGAAATATGATATGTGTATAACCTAACTGAATAGTCAGAAAACAATTAGAAGGATCAAAAAAGTGTAGTTTGGCCTGGAATAGCTGGCCTGGGATCTTCAATTGGTTTAATATCATGAAAGACCAAGAGAGGTAGGGAACTATTATAGATTTAAAAGATTTAAAGGTTTTGGTTTTTTTTTAAGAAACAGTCTCACGATGCAGTTCAAGCTGTCCTTGAACTCACTGTGTTGCCCAGATTGGCCTTAAATTCACAAGCTGGAGCCTTTTGAGTATTGCAATTATAGGCATGCACCTCAGTAACCAATTGAGTTTCATAAGAACCTCATTCAAATCTTGTCATTGAGGAAAGAATCCAATTAAAGAAATTTGAGCATAAAAAAACATGGTATCATTCAACTGATTTGGATTTTTGTTGGACGCAGTCCATGAGATACTGTTATGTGCAAGGTGCCTTTGTTCTTGGGGCGGGGGCATGTTGAGCCTTTTAGGGGTCCTATGGTCTCTGAAGCTGACTACAGCTTATGGTTTTGAAAAGCGAAGTACTGTTCACTGAGAAACATAGCATGAATATCTCAGAATAACATAGTTGATGAAACTTGAAGAGAGATAAATATGTGAACACTGAACTGGTCTTTCAACTTTTCTGGGGAGTTTGAAATATTTTTATCCTTATTTATTTTTGTATTGAAAATTATGTTCATATACTACATTTGGAATATTCCAGATATTTTTCCTCTGCTCCAGTTTCTCACTTCTAATCAAAATAAATGTGTTATGCTACAAGTATTTTTGTAAGTCAGCTCCTATCATTGTTGGCAGTAGGAGTTGTCCAAATAAGCAACTATAGTTCAAAATGTTTAATTTTCAAAATGATTTTCCATATGCTTGTGTGTGTATAAGTACACATAAAAGACAAATGTTTTTTCAGTTAAGAATAACCATTGCAAGATTCCACTTAGTGTTTAAAAGCCTCCAATTTTTGTTACAAGGCATTTTATCTGTAATGTCAATAAGACAGGTTGTGAAGGGAGAATCTTTCCAGATGCATCATGAGAAATGAATCCATACCAAAGTGCTCAGACAGATACAAAGGTGTTAAGAGCACTTTTGGACACCTGGGATTCTCACTCTGCACCCCCACAGACACCAATGTTTGGTGTCTAACTCTCAGGTGTGGCCTGTGGGAATACAGGCTTTAATCTTTCAGAAAAGTCTGTGAGCTGAGGGCAGCTCATTGGATGATACACAGCTGGTTACCAGATACCCATGGAATAGAAAACGGCCATCCACAATGAGAAGCAAGGTAATAGAGAGATGGGCAGTGCAAATGGACGGGAAGATGCTGATGGCTTCTGAAGGAAACCCCTTGATGTGGAGCACAGGGGACCACAGGAGAAAAAAGACATTAAGCAAAGGTAATACTGGTGTGAACTGAAACTGAAGAAAACCAAAGGCCCCAGCATAGCAGGAAGGCTGCAGAGCCCTGTGCATGACCATTAGAGCCTGCTCTTTTCCCTGTCTCAGGACCCAAACAATAGCCCTTGACATGATGAGGGAAGGACGGTAGAAAATCTATACATTTGTGGGATGTAAACTGAAAACAACTGAGGATTTCAGTGAGGGAGGAGAGATGAGGAGCATTCATGTCAGTGTTTATGGATTTACCAGAAGAGAAATGCGTTCTGACAGCAGACTCATTCTAAGAGAACCAACCACACTATAAACAATGGCCACTTTCATAGATCTGGCCTGAGAAGGAAAACAAACTAAAATAAGAAGGTTAGGCTTTCAATTATAAAATGTTTACAAAGAGAAAGAGAAAAGCTTTAATGGAACTCATGGAATATAAGATCACACTTGATTATAACTCTTATAAATGAGTAGAAACTTAATGATAATAGAAGTAATATTTGAACACTTTATGTACCAAGGATAATTTATATATTTTGCATAAATCAACTCACATGATATTCAGCTCAACCCTGTGAGGTAGACACTATTACTCCCTGTTAAGTATAGGGTAGCTGAAGAAGCCAAGTTACCCAGCTTCACAGGACTTACCCCTAGCAATAAAGTGAGCAGGGATTCACATCTAGGCTCTGGGCTGCAAAGCCTACACCCCTCAGACAGAGCACACTGCCTCTGAGACTTCAACATCACCCATCGTGTGTGTGTGTGTGTGTGTGTGTGTGTGTGTGTCTGTGTGGTTGCACGTGTGGCGTGCTGGGACAGAATGCATGCTCAGGCTCAGATGTTTTATGTAAAAACACAGGTGCAGAAAGGAGAGGGAGAAGCTAGAGCTTTGGGGAGACAAAGGATTAGCAATGTACACTAGAAGCTCAGGAAACAGACATCCCCAGTACTCCTTTGTCCTCAGAAATGGATAACACTACAGAGCTTGTACTCATGTGAGTGTATTTGCAGAGAGCTCATCAGAAATGAAAACTCAGAAAATTGTAAAATGTATATCACTTACCTAAAATAATAAATCTAAAACATGTTAACATTAATACTATTTTTATACTTGTGTTTTGTAAGACAAAAATTGTGTGAAGAGTAGCATTTTTATAGTCTTAAAATCTCTAGTGAATGGCATGGTAGAAGGAACCTGCATGTTCATTTCTGCTTTGATGTGCAGTCTGTCATGATGTCTTATGGCCAAAGTGCAGAACAAAAGCTGGTCTCACACAGACACATGGTTGATAAAGGAACAACCTCACAGATCCCCTCAAAGAGTCTCAGAAACCTGCAGGACCACTGGTTTAAAGTGTGGACTTTACAGATAGACCATCTGGGCTTGAAATCTGTCTCTGCCACTTCATAGCTGTTTAATCTAGATTAATTAAGGTTGAAAGATTTCAATACCTCATCTATAAAATGGAAATGCCATTGGCACTTCCAGTTAGGGCCACTCATTTGTACTAAATTAACATTCAACAAATGCTTAGAAAAATCTCATGGTATAAATGTTATCAGAATAATGTTAAATATTAAAGGAAGTGACTTGATTTTCAGGCTGAATTCCTGTAATACAGTAACATCTTTAAACTAAATTTTATGCTCTCACAATTGGGTAAATAAAAAGGATTTATTGAGTGGCAGTGAACAATTATTCCCATGTTATAAAAAGAATAGTTATAATAGGATCTTAGTAAATTGAGGGTTCAGTTGATATGCATACTTCTATTGCCTCTGAGTTAAGAAAAAATCACTGGAATCTCTATCCTATAGCGGAAGAGTAGCGGCATCCTATGTTCTAAACGTTTTCATGGCCAAACTCATGTCATACAAGGGGAATTCCTTCATGCAATATCTGTTAAGTTTTTACTATAAAAGTATATTCAATGACTTGCTAAAGTGAGCAATTCGAAAATATTTGTAATAACAAAAAGTGGATGGAGCACTATAGAGAATCAAAAGTTACTATTACCTTGAGGTAAAGTAAAATATATTTTTACTTAGGCAAATTTTTATTAATTTCATTTCCTTTTTCTTTTAAGAAAAGGTCTCACTACGCAGTTCAATCTGGCCTTGAATTCACTTTATAATCTAGGCTGTCCCTGAACTCCTGGCTCAGCTTCCTGAGTGGTGAGAATGCAGGTATGTGCCACCACACCTAGTTTAATTTCATTTCTTACCATTGATAAAGGTCATTCAGAGGGTAATCTGGGAAGATATCTGTCCTACATATATTACTTCCATAAGAGATACAACTTTAATTATGACTAAGTGTGCAATTATTCCAGTCAACCCTTTCAATACCTTTCATATATTCTGAGATTTCTTTACTTCTCCATCAAATATCAGAGTCTTTTTCAGGGAGCATCAAAATAATAGGAAATGAGTTATGTTTCTGTCTTTGTAGATGTGCTTCTCTAGGGCCACAGGAACATGACCACTGTTTTCATCATGGCTTTTGTGTTCTCACCAGTGGTCAAAAGACTGTTTCAACTTCAGTAACTGGGAACTGTTATGTATGCTTTATTATTTTTAAGGAATCATAATATACAAAGTTGATTTTATATGATAATTACATTAAGTATTATCTACATAAAATAATACAGTAGCATCATTCTTAATAAATCAGAAAACACAGTCTAATCTTGCTGCATTCTCCAATATATACATTTCCAATAATACATTCATGCAGGGAATATGTAAAACTGGTAATTAAGAAAAAGATAAACTTAGCAGTTCAATAAAGAAGTTTATGTGATATTTTCAGAATCCACAAAGCATGACATGTTTCTAAAACTCTACTTTCTGGCTTTTTGCTACACTCCTCATCTCTTCATTTAGGTACTTAGGAATAGCATTCTCTACCCACTTGAAAGCATTTCTAGGAAGATGAAGTGAATTTTTAAAGTATGCCAACGAAATGCCATGAATTTGTTGGTAATAGTAGACTAGTACAAGAAAAATCATTTAAAAACACGAGAAAATATACATAAATATTTCACCAGTCTCGGGAAAGGAAGACCTTGTAAACATAAAAGAACTAGGAAAATGCACTGATGACAAAGTGGATAGGTGTATCTATAACAAACCTGTATATGTCAATACATTATAAGCAAATGGAAGAAAGTGAGTCTAAAACAGGAACAATATTTGTAACAAATATTATAGAAAGAATGTTAATTACTAACAGATTATGAGCAAATTGAGTTAAAACACAAAACTGATAGAAAAAGGAACAAAAGGACTTAACAGGTAACTTACAGATAAAAATAACGCATAAATCAGCCTGGCATGGTGGCTCACTCCTGTAATCCCAGCACTCAGGAGGGTGAGGCAGGAGGATCGCTGCAAGTTCGAGACCAGCCTGGCTACAAGGTGAGCTCAAGGTCTGCCCGAACTGCATAGAGAGACCCTGCCTCAAAAAAGACAAAAAAAAAAAACCACATAAATCATTTAAAAGTTACAGCACCAAATAATACAACTTGAAAAAACAAGATGTTAAGCCTATCCATTTGGCAAAGGTTATGACAAATTCCTGAACCTTAAAAGTTTATGAAAGCTGTGTACCCTCATTCATTACCAATGTGAAACAAATGTAGGAATATTTATTAAGTTAAAAGAATACACAATATTTTAGCACGCAAGTGATCCAGTTCTTATGGTTTGTATCTAGATGTTCTCCTAAAACCTGATTCACTCTAGCTCCAGGTGAGTGGTACTGGGAGTAAGGGTGTGTGGTACTGCATTGTCCACAAATCCTCTTAGCATGGTTTGGGTACAGATAATGAGAAGGCTGACCCTGGCTTTGGGTGGGCGTGGCCTGGATGAGCCAGAAAGGAAAGGCAGGCTCACTGCTGCTGCTTGCTGCCTGTCCTACCACACACTCCTCTTCTCCTCTGCGATGCCCTACTCCCATGTCACCCTGCCATGGAGCCAACCAACTATGGACTGAGGCCTCTACAAACTGCAAGCCCAAGGAAACCTTTTTGTCTTTAATTTATGAGTGTTAGGTATTTTGTCTTGGCAATGAGTAACTAAGGAATAGCTTTAGAAGCTTGTCAGAAATATGACAAAAGATCCTGCACCAAAATATTCATTACACATAGATTGAAAAGTCCATAGTAAATGATAAATTATAGTAGATGTACATGGCACAATATTACACCATCATTGAGATTCTCTGTTAAGTATGTATTAAAACCTCAGAAAATGTCAACCAAGAAATACATTAAAAGTTAGATTACAAACTGTTGTTTTTCTTTTCTATACAAACAGAGAAGAAGATAAAACTAGAACAAAATAAATTGAAATTTTATTAGAGTTTATTTCATTTAATGAGATTATAGTTTTTACTTTAATGGATAGATATTCTTATAATGAAAAAAAATAAATATCAGATTTAGAAATGTTACACTTGATATAAACTAGTTTGCTTTACATAGACATAATTTAAACAAAAGTCTTATTTTTGTTAAACAGTTCATTAGCTGGCTCTGAGTAGATTGCATTAAGAATACAAATGGGGGAAGTGAATGCAACTCCTTCGCTCCTTAACATTTCAGTAAGGTGAGAGCTATATTAGTGCTGAACCGACTGTGCACTGGTTACTGTATCAGGAGACTGAGAAAAAGTCTCCTGATGTGGGAAAAAGAGATGAAAGAAAGAATAGTCTCCATTGAAACCAAATTAAAGAGAAGTATACAGTTCAGAAAACAAATAAGTCATGGCCAGAATCCTTCCAGAAAGTGCAGGCTGGGCACTCCCAAATGAAGACCTGGTACTTATCAGAGAATTTCTAGACTCTTGCAGCCCTCGGGATTGGAAGGAGATGCTTTGCCTTAAAAAGTTCATTAAAATTAGTTCACAGAGAAAAATTCAAATGTGCTGTTAGATGGTCAGTTATCACCACTATGTGTGGAGAAGCAAGTTAGTCGTGGTAACTGCTGCTATGGATAACAAAAGTTGACAATCCTTCAGGATTTAATTTAAAACAAAGCTGGAGAAGTAACTCAGAGTTATGAGTGAATCAGGGTTGTTCACCTACCTACTTCTCCCAGGGATTACAAACAACAGGAAAAAAATTTTTCTGACCTCATAATGAGGTCAGAGAACATAAAATTCTTATTAATTTATAGGTTTATATTAAATCCTGGGTGTTACTTCAATGTCATTTTAAATGAACAATTTAAAATTGGGACTAGATTTTCCCAATTTGCATGTAATATTCACATAGAAATTCAGGCAATTTCTTTAATTCAGTTAAAACTTCAGTTTTACAAACTTAGAGCGAGCCATCAGTAATGCCCTTTGCACAGAACCCAACCTCTGACCAGCACCAGGACAGCAGACAAACAAACAAACAAAAAATATATAACTAGTCTATCTTGCTCCCAATAATGTGCCCAACTAAATTAAAATTCTTTTGACTCCACATCAACCAGTGCTCCAAATAGTTCAGGGGACAAGTAAATGTAGAATCTTTATTTTCAGATGATGACAAAGAAAAGTGACTTACTAAGGTCCCCAAATGGGACTACAATTCGCTGTCTAAAGCCCCATGGTCATTTCCACTAGCACAAGGGTCTGCACCCATAAAGGATAAACAAGGCAGAAGACCCTGAGCACAGTATCAAGATATCAAGGACAAGAGTAGAAGAACCTTGTTATAGAACCTTGGTAGAGTGAGCTTCCTGGTAAGGCCAAGGAAACTGCTGGTGCATAAGGCAATATGGGAATTGGAACCCAAAAGCTGAGAAGCAGAGAGACATGTGTAAGTTCAAGAATAGCCATTTGTGGCAGAGACAACAGCTGGTGCCAGGCTCAGAGATGGACATAAGCTCACTAAAGTGGGATCATAATTCCAGAGGCCAAGGTAGAGACCTCAGATTTTATTCTAACTGAAAGTATCAGCATCTAGAGGTTCTTAATGAAAGGGAATAATGTGTTCTTATTTTTACATTTAAAAAAATAATGCCAGCTTCTCTATTGTGGTGATTGAAGGAAAGAAGAAAAGTGGAGGAACTGAATACAAGAAAATCAAAGGGATTACTGCACTCAATCTGGGCAAGATTTGGCAGGAGCAGTAGAAATGATGACCCGCACATGTGGAACATGTTTCTGAGGGAAAGCCACCGTGGGCCCTGAAAGGCAGCTTGGAGAATGCTGTCAACTGCATGTTCCGACATCATCACCATGAAGAAGGAACCTCAGAAAACAGAATGATGAGCATTTTTTTCTCCAGTTCTTGGGGAATGAAACATTTTTGTCCTGAAGAATGGGTACTCTTTTTTCTTTACATTAGTGCTGGGAATTTCAAGGCCAACTCTGTGACTCAACAAATATATATATAAATTTTTCCATCTAACTCATGTACCCACCTACTTTTGAATTCTTCTTAGTTAACTTTCCTTACTTACTACTTGGCTTTTATTATATATATATATATATATATATATATATATATATATATTACAAAATAATATATATAATATATATAATACAAAATAATATTTTTAAGTCAATTTAGGTCACTTTTTAACTCTCTAGGAAATAAGTCAAAATAGTCTAGTGATAATTGTCTTGACCATTGTACAAATAGCAATATTCAAGAAGAAGGTTTTATAAAAGGGATTAACCAGGTAATTTTTAAACCCATTTATTATGCAAGAGAACCTGCATGCACAAGAGGCCAAGAACACAAAGCCATAAAAGTTGACCAGCCACAGAAATAGCTTCAACAGCTTCTGCAGACATCCCGAGCAAGTACCTCAGAGAACAAGTGAGAAGCTCTTCAAGGGCAGTTGCACCATCCTGAACTCCCTTGGAGCAAAGCCTGTGCTACAGCTCTACTAGCATGAAGCCAGGGGACAGGATGTCAGCCTGCTTCTGCTAACGGTCTTGTGGTTTGCAGCCACCTTCCACACATGATTTGTGGGGACAGTAGGAGTAGTCACTCTGGAAGAAGGAAGAAGAAAGCATCTCAGGCATCCCTCATTCTGACTGTCTATTTTCACCCTCACCAGTTCTCCCCTTGCATGGTCCAGGAGCCTGAAGGTGGAGTTTAGTGAAATGGATGATGTTCAGCTGCTCCCTCTCAATAGGTAAGGGGAGCTGTTTCCCAGCTGTTGATACCCGTCCCATTTAGGTCTGAGTTGCTTATTCCAGGGTAATGTGAAATCTTCCTCAAAGTCTACTACACTCCTGTGCTTCAATTATATTATTACATATATAGTTCCATGAGCCAAACTTTCTAGGAGACATTTTGTCTCTAAATAGAACAGCATATACCAACTAATATTCTAGAATTCTGCATGTGAAACGCGAGATAAAGGTTTTAATCAGTAATTCCTGATGATTTATTTTTATCTTGACAGATCTCACTTAACAATCATTAAAGCAATCATCTCTAGGGAAAGGAAGGGTATCATGGTTGTCTTTAAACTATTAGCATTTAACAGATAAATCTTAGTTCCAACAAATCTTTTCAACTAAAAGGAAATATTGAAGATGAAACAATGTGTTGATAAACACAGTCATTTTAAATTATGCTGCCAACCAGAGTAAACTACCTGGACCCATCCAGATGCATCCAGTTGGGATCATAGCTTGCAGACTTCCAGAAATCACCAAGGTTACTAACATTCTCAAATAACAATGATTAGGATGACACCATATTGTCACTAACAACAACATGTCCAGGAAAATATAAATGGGAAAGTATAGACTTATAAAGTATGGCAGTAGGAAGGATTAATAGGAAAAGGTTAAGCCTAGGAGAAAAGTTATCAGGACTCTCAATCAATCATACAAAAATATTTGTAGTACATGGGGAAAAAAGAAAATAGATGTAGAACCAACAATGGAATGAGAACCAAGAGCCCTGTGTCAAATCCTAACTCTTATGAAGTAGAGTAACTATTGATTTGAGACTCACTTTTCCATTTAAACTTCTCACAGGTCAGTAAGGATAAAACAAAAGAATGATTCCACTATTCATTCATTTACTTAAAATTGTGTCTAATGTAAGATACTAGTAAACTGCATGTGTATATATACACTATCAATGCCACATATCCTCACAAGGGAAACAGACAGAGAGGACAGTGCCTTAGGACAACCTGCAAGAGCTGAGTTCTTCTTAACTGTGAGGAAGATGGGCATCCGAATCAATGGAAATGTTCTGTTGTTTGAATTCACCAGCAAATCTACGACTGTGCTAAATTCAATGGTACTGAAGAACCAATAGCACACTATCCCAGGAATACATTGGCAGCTTCCTCCATCAGTTTCCTTGTTTAAAGCCAGGGTTATAAGTGAGACGGTTATTCATGGTATGTCCATTCCTGTTATTAAGAGTAAAATACTTCAGTATTTATTATCCCTTGAGTCCTGCTAACCACCTTATTTTGCTTCTCCTCCTGAAACTCTCTAGATTGCCCCACCATGCAGAAATTAATACGTTGCTGGCTGGAACAGCAGAGACCTTCTAGGAACTACCACTAAATACTGGTCAGGGCTGTGTGTCAAACTCATGATTACATATCAAAATAACCCCCTGCCTAAGACATAACCACTCACACAACCTGACCCACAATCATGTGAGTATATAACACAAATCAAGATGCAGGAAATACATTCAAAGCCTGCAGCAGAAATCCCAGTATGTATTATGAAACTAGTTCAGATAACTAGTAATCAATAAGTCCAATTTAGGATTTATGCCCAACACCTATTTGGAAATTTATAGTCAATTTTTTCAGTCAGTTAGTTTGACAAAGGGAAATAGAGCTAAGCAAATAAATTATATCTTTATTATTTACAACAAATATAAATTAATTATGTTAATTCTAAGAGACGAGCATATATACAAATCATGTATATATACTATAGAATAAAAAGGAATATACATAAGGATGTATTAGAAGAAAGCCATCCTAAGTATGTTGTAGAAAATGCTTGTATATTCAATGAGAAGATTTTAACAGTTTTGATATGTGTATGAAAATATAGGATAAATATTAACTGCCTACTGATGTTCTAACAAATCTATTTTTATTAAACATGGAAATTAGAATATATTTTGCATTATTTGAGTTAATTATGTGACATTTCTTATGAATAATGATGTATTATTCCATTCATTACTTTTAATTATGTTCTTTTACAAGTGCAAGGCTGGCAACACCATGACCAACCTTTTCTTGTTCTTTCCAATATAATCACTTGCACAGGAAGCAGATCAAAAATATGCCTAGAATATAAACAACAGAGTTCTGTTGTCCTTAACAATGAAAGTTTAGCATTACCTGAGAAAGTTACATGTAGAAATAAATGAAAATGAGGGACATGTCTTCACTTTATAAGGCTCTTACATTAGAAATTAATATGAGAAATACTCAAAGTATTATTTTGCAGAAATTATCATCCCACTATTGCCTAGAGTCAGAGAAAGAACATCTCTAATAATCTCTGCACCTACACAAAATGTTCACAGAATTATGTTCGGTACAGATGGGCAGCTTGTGCACTGTCCTTTTCTGGTTGTGACAGGGATACTTTAGGCTTTGTCCAGTTCTGAGTAATGTACTGTAACTGCTTAAAAGCCCTAAAAAGAATTAAAACAAAAAAAAAATATAGCTGACTTTTCCTCCTTGAGTGCACAACCTGGCAGCCAGTGCAGCCTATCACAGCAGGGTCAGGAGCTATGCAGAAAAGCCCTAACATGCAGAAAAGGCCTCCGTCAAGGGAAGTCACTGAAAACTCAGTCATCAAAGAACAGGGTTCAGTGAACCACTAGGTCCATGTGTGTCCTTACCAGGAAGTAGGCAGTGAGGAGACTGGAGAGAGACAGACAGCAGAGAGCAGAAAGCAGCACAGATGAGGTTTAGATGCTAACACATACATGTTTCAGGCACATTGCTTCATGGGTTTCAGGCACACTGACTCAAAGGGATCTCCATTCAAAGGGTTCAGGCAGAACACAGAGTCCGTACATTTTTTTCTCCATCTGAATGGTTACTTTCCTTGGACATAAAATATCTGTTTAAGCCCTTCAGTATTGGGTCCCAATGATCTATCATTCTTTGTGTAATAAAAATGAAAATGACATATGTAATTTATCAACCAGTGATCTCTTACCGTTTATCTTTTTTTTTGAAATTCTGTAATATTTCTACATTTTTTCTGTTTTTTTCTTTTTAAATAAAAAAATTGTTTTAAATAAATAAATAAATAAAATAAAAATAACTGTCTTAGTTCCAGGAACACAAAGCAATTTACAAGAGGAAGGGCCTGACTAGAAGTGCTTCTTGTTTGCCTCTGGCACGCAAGACAGTTAATGCCTGCTGACCTGAGCACAACTTTAACACTGCCATCTCACAGCCAATTAATGAGTCCAATGCTGAGATAAAATGCATTTGTTTCCTAGTCAGTGATTTGTTACATGACAAATCAAGAAGGATGATGGTCATACATGTTTATCTTAAAATGAGGATTGGCAGGATCCTCTGAGACAGATTCTAGGTATTGAAAAGAGGTACTGGCGAACTCAGAGAATGCTGAGGGCACATAAGAACTTTCTTAGTTCCTGCTACCAGTGTCATCAAAAGTTGGTTTTAGCCAGGAGCAATGTACTCTAGCCCAAGAATAGGTATACATTTATCCAGAAACTCTTAATATGGACAGAAGGGGGGAAAAGCTCCAATTCAGCAATCAGTGCTACACAAATATCTCTAAAAAAAATAATCTTCCAAATAAAAAAAATAAATATGACCACAAGACAATCAACTTGCCCATTACAGCTCAGGACAAAAGACAGAAAGATCACCTGATCATCTATCAACACCTCTGCTAGCGTATTTAAGCTAGATCCTCTGTGACAGGCACTCCCACAGCAGAGCAATGACATGTGTTCAGAACACTTTAAGCGCATGAATCTATCTTTAGCAATAAAGATATTAAAATAGTGCTTGTGCTCATTTTATTTGTACAGGAAGTTTAAAAAAATATTTTTGAGAAATGAAGAAAGATCATCATCAGATCACTAATAACTGTGGTTTCCTGAACACTTAAAGGAATTAATAAGATTGCAACCCACTCAGGAAATGACGAGTGTCTCTGACTTTTACCAAGGACGAAAAGGGAAATTTTATCTATTCCACAAGAATCACTGTTGAGTAATGAAACTATTTTTATTAGTTTTTCATTTATTTCAGGAGTACTCGATATGGCAATGGTCTAAAAAAAGAAACTATAACATCACTGATTTGCAAAAGTAAAATTTTGTGTTAAAAAATTCGCACATACCAACTTCCCACTATGAAAACAATCATTACGTACTACAAACATGTACTAATAAAAATTTGTTAAAAAGTCGTTGGTCTAGAGTTTTGTTTTCTTTCTGTTGAGGTTAGCTCTCACAGTAGTTTCCTTTGTACTAAACTTTTTGCTTCTAATATGTCAGCAGAAAAGTCCCTTAAGTTACCTAGTTTAATTCTTCACAAATACACTGCAAGGCTGACCTCCATGCATCATCCTAACATTGTTTGGCCTTGATAACATTCTATGTGTTGCTCCAGTTTGGGGAAAAAAAAAACTGCTCTTTTTAATAACTGATTCAATAATCTGTTGACAAATGATTTGTATAATACAGTATAGCCAGCAAGCAAGTTTGTCTCTGTCACGGTATACTATATTCAATCTACCCACAAGCACTGCGATGTCCCCCTTGTGCTAAAAATTCTTACAGCATTCTGAACAGCAAGCCAAAGATCAATACATTGTCTGCTGAAAACAACAGGACATAACAAATGAATAATTTTATTTGCAATAAAAGCTCCAGTCCCCAAATGCATTCTACTCATCTTCAAATTCATTTTTCATGCTCAACTCAAGAAAAGAGGTAGACACCGTACAAGGCAAGGGAAGAGAAGTATTAACCAAAATGGCTTAAATTTATTTAAGCCATGAAGAATGGCTGGGCTGTACTGATGCACAAAAATAAAATGTTCACTGCAAATTTCTGAAGACACACTCTCCAAAATTATTCTATTCTATTACCAAGAAACTCTGAAAAGTATTTTCCAGTACCAAGAAATTAATAGATTATATGCATTCTGACATATTCTTCTAGAGTATTCAATAACAGAGATGAGAGCCATTCAATTGGCTTTAAGCACTGCTGGCAAAAACAGAAGTGTCTGCTTTAGGTGAAGACAAGGAAGGACTCAAGTGCCTCTCTTTAGAACGAAGCAAACAATCTTGCTTTGAAATCATTTCTTGGGGCCCCTGATCTGACAGTTCATCTCCTATTCTGAAAGCTATGAAAAAGTCAGTTAGTAACATCATAAAAAAATTTGAAGAGGACAGCAAGATGTTAGTGAGGACATAAATTCAAAGACAACATTTATAAGTCCCTCGTTCATGGCATGCTCCCCAAAGACTACTGGAATATCATTTTTAAAAAGAATCAAAAACACAAAACAAAATGGTGCATTTTATATGAACATGCTAGTATACTACTTCCAAGATACCAGTTTGCTCACTGGCAAATTAACATGCATATAAAGAAATGTGAAAGGAGCTTTTCCCATTTTCCATGAATTCTGCTGCACACACATAACAAAATTGTAAACTGACTTGTAACTGACAAATCATGAAATCATGAAGGTAGAGTTGAGAAGGTATATTTGGAACATAACATTAAAATATCTGGAATAAAAATGGTGATATTTGGGGTATGGGGTGATGAAAAATCAGCCATTAAGCAGATGCTCATTACTCAATTCTATTAATTGAAAAAAATGCATATATTCCTGGCACCTAAAATTTCACTTTCATTTCAGTTACCATAGTATTTTGGGATGCCAAAAGAAAGAGGCACAGTATGCGAAAGCAGGTCCCACCCTCAGGTGGAGTAGTTCCGAGACAAACAGAAATGCACAAGAGACCAGTGGGGATAAGTGCTTTACACAGTGCCTGGAACAGAGTATGTAGCTTAATGATAGAGTGTTAGTGAATCAACATAAACACAGGATAAGGAATTAAAAGTATTGCAGAGAAGACAGAATATTTCTTTCCAAAGAGGCAGAATAATTGTCACATCACCTTGGTTGAAATCAAGAGAATGGGGAGAATGTCGAGGAATGGAGTGACAGGGGAAAATAGGGTAAAGGGAAAGTAAAACACATATTTAGGATATAGCTAGAAAAAGGCAAACTGGGCAAGATAATGAAAAAAGCTATGCTAAAGAGTTTGGACTTTTTCCTTAGAAAAATAATGCAGTCATTAATGACTAGCTAGGATGGGAATAGAAGACTGATTAATCAGAGCTATGGTTTGGCATGTGGCAAAGGCTGGATTCAAAAAGCCCAGACTCACGAAGGCTACAAAGAGCTAGATGACTCGCACCAAAAAACTAGACAAGGACAGGTAAGATTGAACACTGGTAAAGACAAGAGCCCAATCTAGATTCTTCACCATTTATTTTTAAACTGTTATTGGACAGAGCTATCCAGTGTCAATTCCTAAATTCCAGGACAAAAGACTAGTTTTTGCAAACAGATGAGTGCCTTATTAAGATGCTTCTCACAGTGGTAACCTGAGTTTACAAACACAAAGGAAAATAAAGTTACAAAATCATCATGTAAAAAGGACTGTCTGAATACATCATCTACTGGCACTCAGACCATTCACAGCAATAGATGTGAGACAGCCTCAGAGTATATTGATTGCTAAACGTTCTCACTCTCGTGGATCTCATCCTCATAAAAAATGTTTGTTCATTTTAATAAAATGCTCTCAGTATCGTTGGCATCTACTTAAAGATATAGTAACTGATTAGGATTCACTTCCAAAGGCAATTTCAGGGCCTTTGACTAGGGAAAAAACTAGTCATCATCTACCAATAGATCACAATTCACTATAGTTATTTCTCTAGAAGCAGATATCTTCATTTTCCTCTCACATAAACTCCAGTTCTTAAATATCACACTTTCAGAGTTGGTTAAAAAGACCATGAAAATCAAGTTACTATCAAGACATGAGTAAAATATTCATAAGGCAAAGTTCATTTCATTATTAACCAATAAAAAGGCAATACATTTCTATAGTCTCACATTTTCTTAGTCTGAGACATTAAGATTTGTTCATCTAACTTTGCATTTTCAACCCAGGTTCTCTTAATTCTTCATTAAAAGTCAACTAAGCTGGCATGACTAATGAAAAAGCATCTAAACCATACTCTTTTGACATTTGAATCCATAGGCATTTTGCTTACAGAAAAAGACCACAAACTTGCAGTAGAATTAAGTGAAGAAATAAAGTGCTTTTATTGCAAGAATGCTCAACATAAAGCTGATAAGTAACATAACGATTGTTGTTTTATTGAATTTTGTTAAGTCATTCTATTTTTTATTCTATTATTTCCCCCTTTGCTTCAACAAATAGAAGAATGTCATTCTCATAGAGTATTTACACTCAATTTTATTTTTAAAATTTTTAGTTTTAAATGTTATGAAAAAGACTATATATAACATTACTTGCTAGTTATTTACTACTATATAACATTATTTAGTAATTATCCATTGCTTGATTACTAATTTAGTAAGCTAATGAAATTTAATTAGTTAAAATTTATATTCAAGAAATTTAAGTCTACCTACAATCACAATTGTCTTTTTGTACATTTTTCTTTTGTCTTTTTTTCATCATACAATGGTTATGTGGCTAGAAACAAATATTATTCATAAAGTTCTTATGTACTCTGAATTGTTTTGCTGAAAAAAATATAAATTACTCTACAAAAATCTTGGTGTATTTGTACCTTCAGAATTACCAATAAATTTGTTTCAAAATCAATCAAGTCTCAGTGGAAAAAATATCTTCTATCTTAAAATATGAAATTTTATCCTTATTGGCTGCTGCATATTAAAATAAAGGGAAAAAAGAAAGTTCTGAAGAGTCACTACAACATTTACATGTACACAACCACAAGTGATACTTCCAATAACATGAAAATTTCTCTGGAGCATTTCAACAATTCCTGCATTTACCACTACCAAAAAGAACACAGCTCCTACTGAGGTCTATAGAAATCCTTCCAAAGGAAATAAATTTCACTAACAAAAAACGCAGTACACTGTTCTACAAGTCAGGGTTTTTCCCAAGAAAAAAGGCCATTTCAGATGCCAAGATGAAAGAGTGATAAAAATATTTTCATGTATGAACTTAATTAGAACTCACAATTTGAATGATCTCCACAAGAGATAAACAAAGTCATTTAAACATTACCTTAATTCCATTCAACAAATTTGCAATCCAATTGCTAACATACCATTCAAATTCACAATAAATATAAAGTGCTCATGATATTCATTGGGCCAATTTTAGAAACCTATTTATTTACACAGCTATAGGAGTAAAAAGGTCAAGCTAAAATTCACCTCCAAAGCCACAGTTGCTAAGCAACTCTTGAGAAGTTCTGCAACACTGATCAAGCATATTACTGGTGCCACCACCTGGATTCAAAATAAATGTGAAAAACTTACCTGGTTTCTCCAAAGGAAGAGGGAGGTGGGTTATTTACCTTTTTAGGACAGACATTGCAGGCCAATCCTCCATTGATTACATTCATAGGCTTTTCATTTTGCCTCTCCTAAAGAAAAGGATACGTCCTGGTACCACAGGTTTCCTATTCACAAGAGCGAAGGACAGTTCTGTTTTGAGAAACACCACAGAGGGCTTGATGAGATGCTGGCCAAATCTGAACGACATTTCCTCACGATTGAAGCCTGAAGGAAAATAATTCAGGAAATGGACCTTAATGAAACTGAAATAAGAAACTCAGTTCATGTATCACTTTAAAGAAAGAAAATTCAATTAGTAAAGACTCCTAGGTGCAAACAGGATGTCATTTTAATGATTCATAATTTAATGTTCACCCAGAAAAATTCTAGGTTCATCCTAAAATATTCTACTCTCCCTACAACTCTTGATTTGAGTGCATGTTTTCAAGCAGCAATTTGCACATGGACAACCAAACAACTTTTCACTCCTGAATCCTTCTGCATCCAGGTTGCCACCTCAAACTAAAAGTCCTATTTGTCAAGTGCTTATTTGTACCCAGCCATTTTGTCATCTTTGTTGATCAGAAAATTTTCATGGGTGTCAAATATTGACTATAAACCTAATTTAAAGTGTTTCTCTCAAATGGTTTTATCGTTGCTTATATAACAACAATTTAGAGCAAATACAAACATTGTCTGACCTTGCCTACAATTATAAAGCATACAAGAACTTCCAGAGAACTAACCTAGTAAATTTTCAAAATTAAAGAGGAAAGAAGTAAGGAACAAATTAGAATTTGAGACATCAACAATTCCTGGCTGAGGCAACCTGGATACAGGAAGGTTCATGAATTGTTCAATATTCTCCTTTTCATGGAAAGCCTGGAAACAAGAGTTAATATTTGGTACTTAGCAGCTATACTGAGCCAAATTTACCCATCATAAATAAATTTTATTTTTTGGTTCAGAGATGTCTATATATCAGAAAGGCCTAAGTGACTCAGACACACCCTCCCTGAGAAACTACTTCATCTTTCTAACTCAAAAAGAGCCCACTAGAAAACTAATGAGTGTAGATTAACCTATGGAAAAATAGAAATAAAATTATGAAAAAAATAAGGTCAGAAAATAGCTGACTGCTTTATGGAATACGCAATACATACACAATGATTTAATGAGCCCTGAGCCCAGTGTCCTGTGTGATGCAAACCACAGAGGGGTCTGCAAGTGTTTTCTACTAGAGATATAGTCACATAGCTGAACCTCAGTCACATTTCCTGTGATCAAAAGTAACATGCAAATGTTTCTCTCAGTGACACACAGAGTGGTTTTTAGAACATTTATAACACCCACCAGTAAAAGGAAGGGAGAGTAAAGGTGTCAAAAGATCATCCACTACAATGACTCTGAATGTATATTTACTTGGCTAGAAGCATCAGCATCACCAAGGAACTTAGAAATGTGGAATCTCAGGACCTACACAAGACCTTCTGAATAAGAAACTTTAAGAGAAAGGCCCAGCAGTGTCTGCTTTAATAAGTTGCTCAGGTAAGAGGGAATCACTGACCAAATCCAACTCCCCTCCCAATATTGGACCCAGTCTTATGAACCCCTGCCAGGTAGCTAGATGACATGGGCCTCCACAGGTCCAAGGAGGGGAAGCTCACTATCCACTCCCAAGACAGTCAGCTCCACTGATACCAAAGTCACTTTTTATACCAAGTGCATCTACTTCCAGAGGATTTATTCCTTGGGGTCATATGAAACAAGTATTATGAGGGGAAAAAGTAATATGTAAGTTTCAGTGCTTTGTGTATTTGGAATTAATCCTTCTGGATTTCCTTCAATATTTTAGAATAGAAAATCATCCCCACCATTGTACAACAGCATTGTTTCAGGTCACCCAGGATCTACTTCCATATCACTTTGCTTCAGGACGTAATATTCCATCACCACATATACATAGAAATTTCCTATAGCTAACTCTAGGATGGATTTCCCTCAGTCCTCTGAAGTGATGCACCTCTGGTTCAGACAGGGTATTTTCCAGTGGATTACTGCCAATGCTGAAGGGATACTTTCAGTTGATTTGCCAAGTTGCTGCAGCATGAAACTGAAACAACTAGAGACTTCCCTCAACATGTACCGCAGCCATCACCAAGGCAAATACAAATAGAGCCAAGACACAGATATCCAGACCCTGTCAGTTGAACACCTGGAGTAATGTGCCTGAGTTTGTTTTCCTCTCTGGTTAACAGTTAACATGAGTTAGGCATAGATTCTAGCTGAGGGGTTATTATTATCCAGAGGCCATCTTGGCTCTTCTTTGGACTTTCTTTTTCTTTTATTACCACTTTCCTTTTCATCCTCCATGCGCAGTACCATTGCTCCCCCTCCCAACTCAGTGATTCACTTTTTCACAATTAATGTATGACTTAAAATCCTCTTTATGTTTTTGTGTGCATATATTTCATGTGAGAAATCTGCAGCTCTTATGAGTGGTTTTAAAAGGTCTCACTAGGAGGTGATCCCTTCCTGACAATCATATCATTTCCATTGCTTTGTTGGGTTAGGTTCTATTCTCTTTTGTTTTGTTTCATTATGTTAAATCTGATGGCAGGAGCAGCTATTTCAAAGATATAGCAAGACATATTATGGTAGCCATTGTGGATTTACTATTGGCTTGTTTTGAAGTCCTTTATTGCATTCATTGTTCTGCTTTTATTGTTTCTGCTCTATTTTGTTCTGTTCAATTTTTACTATGTCTGAAGATATCTATCACTGTTTTGAAGATAACAAGAGGTATTATGGTAAATATTACTGATTTTGTAAGGATGTAAAGCCCTGTATCACATAATAGATTATCTTGATTGGTTCTATTCTGTCTCATTTTCCTTGGTTTTATCCTCTTTAAAATAAAATATGAAAATTTTTACATACTTATAAGCATAAGTATATTTTAAATACTATTTTTCTGTTTTCTCTCAACATTAGACTCACTGATGTTTCTATAACTCCTCCTTGCTGCTGATAGTTTCTCATTACATTTCATTGTAGCTTTCCCTTCTATCCCTCTAATGCTCAGGTGTTAGTTTGGTGCCAATATGCTGCCAAAAATAACACAGTGAAAACCATCCTTACATGAGTTTCTCTGGATAGATATTCTGTAGCCCCACTGTAGAGTTTCTGAACATACAAATCTTTTTCTGAAATCTACCAATTTGCATTTCAAGCAGCAATATGTGAGGATTTCTATTTTCCTAAATCCTTTCCAGTGCTTGGTAGTACCTGCTTTACTAGCTTTTACTAGTAAAAACTGATTCATTTGTAGAAAGGTATCTTTTGCTTTTAACTTACTTGTCTCTAATTGTGATGTATGTATGTTTCTCTTTCTGCAAATTTCCAATTGATTCTCTTTTTATAACAGGTCTCCTCTGTTCTAGTTTCCAGTTCTCCAAAGTCCATGATATATTCTATATATTGACTGTGATCTATTAGGCAAGACAATTATATTTTTACTATCTGATAATTTTCCTGTTATTCCCATAATTTTTTAAAAAATGTATCCATTCAATGTATTAAAATTCATTGATTTTTTTTATAGTTGTGCGCTATGAATCTTAGGCAACTAAACCTTCTCTATCATAAGCTAGCAAAAATGTATTCCTACATATTCTTTATCAAATATATTTTCACTTTTAACAAGTATTTATCCCACTTGCAGATCTGTGCATAAGTATGAAAACATCTTTATTTTTCAATCCTTTTGTGAGCCAATTTTCTTTGTACCAATTCCAGGGAATGATTACATCAAATATCCATATGTATATAGGAATGAGTTTAGCCTATGTTTTATTTGGATTCTAGGCCAGATGTTATAGAACAGAATTCATTAAATATTTTATGAAAAGGGACAGATGCAGTAGAGCACAGTCTCTGTTGCAGCTGCTCAATTCTGTCATCATGAAATAAACAGCCACAGACAACACGAAAATGAATGGATATGGCTGGGCACCAGTAAAACTTTATTTACAGAAACATACACAATCTTGATTTGGCTTGTGGACTGAAGTTTGCTAACTCCTATTACATGTTTATTAACATATTTATGTAAAGAGAGTCTCTCTCTCTTTTAAAAAATAACTCTCCATATAAATTTACACTGAACTCTACTTTCAAAAAAATTTTGGTTAGATATTGATTAGATTGGATTAAATTTTAATGGAGGGGAAATGTGACATCTTCACAATATATGATAAAGTCATTTATGAACACTGTATTTATATTCTTTAATACCATAATAAAACTCTTATAATAGTTTTAAATTTCCCTTATATGTTTTATTCATTTTATCTTAGATTTGTCCCTAGGTAACTTTCAGTTTATGTCACTATTATAAATTGTATCTTATTATTATCATAGTTTATAACTAGTTACTCCCAATACAGAGGGACGATATTGATTTTCATCTTTCTTTTATAGCTGGCAACTACGCTGAATTCTTGTATTGCTGCTAATAGTTTTTGTTGATTTGCTTTGGTTTTCTGTATAAGCAGTTTCATTCAAAATGACAATTACATTTATACTACTAATCTCTGTTAGTTCATCCAAAATAGTTTGTACTTTAATTATTTGAATGTTTGATTATTTTGTTCATCCTGTTTTGTAACTTGAACAACTACTTTTAAGATAACAATATGCAATATATTAATTAGTGTTAATTTCCTAGTTTTTTGAAATTCTGTATCATTTCCATGCTTTC
>PVLA01002511.1:76088-265740 GCA_004027455.1 Hydrochoerus hydrochaeris
AAAAGAAATGTCACTTGTCTTCTAAGTCTGCTAAGGACTGAGTTCATGAAAAAACCTTGGTATTACTAGATACATTTTCCTAATACAAATGACACAATTGCATGTGCCTTGTTATATATATAATAAATTTCATTGGCAGAGCTTTTTAAAAAATACAATATCCTTTCAGTTTTACGATTAACTTTAATTTCATTTATAATGTATTTTTAATACAGTTCCAGATTTGACTTCTTAATATTCTTTAACATTATAAGTAAACTTGTACAATCCTTTTTTTTTAACCTAAACTTACCTGATCTTCATTATTAAGAGCAAATTTAAAAAGTTGGTGTTTTTCTCGATTCTAAAAGAAGATATATAAGTAAGCAATGTCTGTCTCTTAAGAGTTAAATGAAATTCATTCCTCAAATTTGTGCCCCTTTTCTGACTGCAAACAGGACTGAATTTTGATAATCATTATAAAATTATTTAACCTTTTCTGACTGACTTGTGGTTTTCTTGCATTTACATCTTATCCAAATATCCTAAATTTCAATTTGACTGGCAAAAATTTATCATATTCTTTTTCACAAATAAAAAAGTAATTATTTCTTTCACCTATTTTGTATATCATGATTCACATTTATATTCTTACTTCATTTGTCATTCAAGACTTGCATATAACTTACTAGGTTTTCAAAGAGCTAACTTTGGTTGTTCAACTTGTATTAATTATTTTTACTTTGGTATTGATTTCCTGTACTTTTCTTTCTTTGCTGTGATTATTTTTCCTTCTGTGTTTCTTCAGTCTTGCCACTCTGCAGTTTTGTTTTGTTTTGCTTTGGTTTTTTAGCTACCTAAGTCAAATATTGAGCTTATGAGCTTTCCAACTTCATGTTTTCTCTCATGTAACAGAAGTTAAAATACTGCCTTCAAAGGAAGCCATTAACTTTGTCTTTTACCTACTGCAGTTTATTATCTACCACTCAGCTCTGAAATTCTGCTGTTCTTGTTACCACTTCCTATTTAACCTGAGGGTTATTTCATAGTATATCTTTTCATTTCCAGGCATATAGCATGCTTTTGCTATCTTTTTGTTGATATTGTCCAGTTCATAGGACTGTGGTTAGAAAAGAAGCTTTATGCTGTTGCTCTTTTTAGAATCTGAAGCTTCTTTTCTGACCCATTAGAGGAAGAGCTTTCGACCTAACCAGCACATCTTCCAAAATAAAATAAATTCTACTATTGAATCAATTCTATATACTAGATGAAATCTATTATTATCTAAGTATCTATCTTTGCTTACTTTTTGTCTTATTGCTTCATCAGTTTCTGAGAAAACTGTGTTAAATTTCTAACTACAGTTGCTAAATTAGTGACATGCATAAGTTACTATTTACTACATCTTAAATCCATCTTCTTACATGTGCATATGTTTATGCTTTTTGTGTTCTGTAAAGTTTTTATATAAATAACATGCTATAACATCTTGTTTTCTTCCCATTAGAGAATCTTCCTTAAAGGTATAGCTGAGCACTGAAAAAATGGGGAACCCAGAACCAAAGAACCAGCTAAGATTCAAAATAAGCAATGGTGCTGGAGCTTAACCCCTATGTATTATTGCCAATTGTTCTTTGAGTTTATTTCAAACATTTTATCTTTTTCTCTTGCCTATCTTCCAGTTAAATCAGGTATTTTCCCACAGGTATAAAATTAAATACTATTTTTTGTTTCAATAACAGTTATTCTTATCCAAACTAACACTAAATTTCCCCATCAATATCTACAAACTTATCATATTCTGACTACCCTGATCTCTTTCAGGTATCATACACCACCTTCCTCCCATCCTAATACCTGGAATGTTCAAATAACACTGAATTATAATTCTGAATACATAGTTAGTTATATATTGAAAATCTCCACTGCTTAGGTTAGCAAGTTTTGGGCTCCAGCACCACTGCTTCTTTTGAGTCTTAGCTGGTTCTATGGTTCTGAGTTCCCCATTTCTTCAATGCTCAGCTATACCTTTGAGAGAATATTCATATACTTTATACAGCATTTAAAATTATTGTTAGTGAAATTTTTTCTGATTATTCCATCATGCTCTTAGAAACTAAAGTTGCTATTGCTTATTTTTACAAAAATCATTAAATTCCTTACTCTTTTATTTCCCATATTTTATTTCTTTCTGCTGAATTAAATTACTGTTAGCTTGTTTTGAAATCCTGTACTGTATTGTTTTGTTTTATTGGTTCTTTTCTGTTTCTGTTTTGTTTGATTTTACTATATCTAAAGACAACAAGAGGCATTATGGTAACCATTGTTGATTTCCTATTACCTTGTTTTGAAACTCTGTGTCTCTCACACTGTCTTGTTTTGATTAGCTTTATTCTGTTTTATTTTGCTTGGTTTCATTCTGAAACAAAATTTTTAAAAAATCTTTATTTTTGCTAATATATAAAAGGTTAATCCATGGCAAACCATGAGATTTTATTCAGCATAGTATCATTCTACACTTCTACATAAATAAGTAACCAGTCATAATATCTTAAGCTCAAAGTTTGCATGTTAAAATACTTTTAAATTATTATTCCTTTGCCTCCTTGCCTTCTGCTATTGCTGTTGAGAGAGGCCCACTGGTAATTAGATTCCTGTTCACCACAGGATGCTCCAATTTTTAATCTCTAAATTCTTAGAGATCTAACCTTAGGACTACTAAGGATCTAAGCTTAGGACCACGTGTTTCCTGAAGCTATCATAAAAAGTTACAATAAACAGAGGGTCATGATTCCTCCAGAGTCTCTAGATCAAAATCTCCTTGCCTTTGGTTTCTGGTGGTTGTTAACAATCCTTGGGAGTCCTTGGTGTTCCTTAGTATCACCCTAATCCTTATTCACCTTCACCCCCAACCTGTCCCATCTTCAGATGGCCTCACTGTCACATTTTCTCTTCTTATAAGGCCACAAGTCAATGGATTTAGGTCCCACTCTAATTAGAATATTAACTAATCACATTTGCAAAGGCCCTATTTCCAAATAAGTTCTAAGATTCATTTTTTGGGGAAATTATTCAAGCCATCATAGACTAACTTTCTGATTCTCTGTGTAAACCATTTCCATATAAGGCCTTCAGTTATAATTGCATTTGCTACACACTTGGTAACTATTTCTCAAATATTCTCTGACTTCAGTTGGTGCTTTTGCCTTTCATGGATTTTGTCTAACATTTGTATTTATTCTACCTCTCTTAGCTCTGGTCTCAGTATTTTCAAATCTCTACGTCTTCATGATGCATTTCGGGAGATAGGCTCAAACCAAAATTCTGTTATTCATTCATTTATTAAATTAGCTCCTAACATTATATTTTATACTTATTCATCACCAATTTTTCTCTATTTCCAGGCTACTCTAACCACATTTCCCTTCTTCTTATGGACAATTTTTCTCAATAAGCTCATATATTACTATTGTATTTCTTCTCATTAGTCTATCCTGCCAACAATTTTAAGTGCTGACTGCCCTCTGGTCTCTTTTCTATTCCTTTTCTTTTGGTCATTTCTGTAACTCAAAATACTTTCTGTTGGAATAAAGCAGTAAGAAATGGAGCCAGAGCTCAAGACACCTGCACTTGAGGCTCAACCTGCCACTGCCTTGCCGCCTCCTGCCAAAAGCTGAACTTCTCATACTCAGACACTTCATGTCAAAACAGGAGATGGTAACACACAAAAAGCACTTGTCACCATGTCTGCCACAGGATGCAGACACCCAGAATACCAATTATTTTAGTCACTTTCCCATTACAGGCAAAAACTACTCAATACCCAGAACTTGCAGGAAGAAAGTTTTATTTTGGCTCGTGGTTTCAGCCCATGGTTGGCAGTCTCTGGGCCAGAAAAGGATGGCAAAGGCTCATGCAGGAGGAAAAGGTGTTCAACCCTCAGAAGCCAGGAAGGAGAGCAAGAAGAACAGTCAGGAGCAGGATTACAACTTTCCAGGTCACATCCCTAGTGATCCTTCTCCAATCAGGCCCTATATCCTAATAGCACACTCAACTACCGAATACATCAATGGCTACATCTAAACCATGCTATAAATATTTTCAAGTCTCTCTACACAAATCTAGTTCTACCTCTTTTTTTAACTATCATGATATTCCGCCCATTTGTGCAGCTAACAGACCTATGTCTTCAAGGTTTAATTTCAGTGGAGAAGAAAAATATTCTTGGAACTATTAGAAAGACAGAAGTATGAAAAAGTGTAAGAATCAAGATAGTGTGATGGGAAGATTCATGCTTCTTCAGGATCTGACACTGTCTGCAAGACCAAGATAAATATTAAATAGTTTCCTCTAACATGAAAATGGCAAAAAGCAATTTTATTTTAGGCTACAGTAAAATTGCTCAATCCTTTCTACCAAATAAGAAAGTTGTCTGCACCAATATTCTGTTGAGTTTTCAGGGGAAATCATTTGTAAGAAAGTCTGTTGCTTAGCAAATATGGAGATGGTGACTTCTAGAATTCAGAGAACAAAGATGCATGTTAGGGATTTTAATGAAAAGTTTAGGACTTGGATTTATTAGTTTTATTAGTTCACACACAATATCATGAATAACCTTGTGTCTGTCTCTTCATAATAAAAAAGAAGTACATGTATTAACAAAAACCAAGGTCTTATCTTTCTAGACAATATTTTCCTTCTTCTATTCCTTGCAGTAATTGCTTTATTTGGTACTAAAATATGAAACTTAAAAGTATTTAGTAAATTAAATTCTGTAATTACTATAATTCTCACTAGTTAGTAACATCATATTATTTTTTAGAACTTCATCTTCAATATTTATTAAACAAAAAGGAGACAATGGAAAGGGTCTCCATTCACATTTATTTTTTGATTCAGTGGATTTAATCAGTCATTTCTGATAGGGCTAGATAAGTCACCTACCTTGTGGTGGAAGGTACAATGACCACAGAAACAACTGTGGTCCCCAAATGTGAGCTCCTGGAGCCATCAGTAAGAGGAGATAACAATAGCTCAATTCAGGGTGGATTACGTTTCACCCTGGTTTGCTTTCAAATGTTATGCTAATGTTCAACTAAAATAACCGCTAAATGCTTCAAAATCTGTTTCAAGTAAATAAATAAATACCAACTGCAGAAACTGTGAGGAAAAAAGAACATAAGAGTTCACTTAGATCCACTTTGTTATTTTAGAGATACCAAGTCCAGCCTGCCAAGTAACCGATTCAAACCAACTCTAAACCTTAGTGGGCCTTCTGTTTCTATATAGAGCATACTACTCAAGGACTTTGTAAACTTGAGAGCTTATGATTTTTAGGGACCCCAATCTTAGAAACTGAGTTGAAGATCCTCTGTTACTTAAGGGGATCCATTAGTGTTAAAGTCACAGAACAATACTGTTATAAGATGGTCAACAGATGATAAGAATAGAAGCCTACGTCTATTACTTTCAAATTATTTTATCAAGCAGAGAACACTAATTATGAATTAGTTTTTGAGGATGTAATGACCCTTCAAAATCCACTTCCATAAATTTGAACAAAATCAAGACTTCGCTAAATGCACCTATACAGCTCTTAAAACATTTCCGCCCCACGACAGGCTTCCTTTTGCCTGTAATGATTTATTTTGGGAAAAACAAAAGTACTGTATATTTCCAAAAACCATATAGTAGATTGGAGACTCAAAATGTCATCTACTGACATCTGCATTATAAGAGAATGATAAGAAATGCAGATTCCCAGGCACCAGCCCCAACTTGCTAAACAATGCATATTAAACTGTGAAAAGCATATCCCCAGAGAAAGAGTTCAAGAGCTGAGTTTACTAAAGTCATTTCAGGAGTTTTTTTAAAAGAATAGATTCTTAGGTTCTATCACATCTTGACTCCAGCACAATATCTACAATAATGAGGTACATGCAGCTCAGATAAGACAAAATTCTATCTTCTTTGGGCAAAAATTCTGTCTTCTTTGCCTATCAGTTACATGAACATAAACATGTTTTTTTTTTTTTTTTTTTTTTGCTCCTTTGAGACTGTGAAATGAGAATAACAATAGTAGTTTCTTCATAAGTCGCACAGTAAACACCTAGTAAATACTCGATGAGTGTTAATCATCATTCTGTATATTTTACCATATAAAAAGCAATGCAAGGACGGCTGGGGAGGACCAGTGGGGAAGGTAGCTCGGGGTACCTCTGCCGCGTCATCCGCTGTGTGGACAGGGGTCTGTCCCTCCCCTGCACAGTGGTTCAGGGAATCCCAGGGCCAAGGGAGCCAGAAATGTCGCCTCACATTCCTCCCTCCCAGCGCCCACCTCTTGAGGGTGTCTCCCTCTCGAGGGGGAGCCAATCTCCGTGGTGGGCATACGGGTGTTTCTGGGGCAACCAGGCCACCTGTCCCACTGCTCTCCCGTTCCTGCCTCCTCCCCACAGGGAGGGGCAGGGGCAAGCGGATTGTTGCCTTTGCATTCTGGGCTGGTCCAGCCCTGTGGCCCAGGGGATCCTCCTGTGTCCACACCCAGAAACAAACAAACAAACAAACAAACAAAAAAACACCAAAAACTAGAAGTGTGCACAAGGGATTGGAGGCCACGTAAGCTACATGACCCCTCTTGAAACACGGACTAAGGAATTTAACAGGCTGAGGATCAGATGATGTCAGCCAAGAAAAGAAAAGAGATAAAAGAAAAAACAACCGGAATAGCTCTCCTGGTTCCTTATCCACTTGGTTTAATTTCCTCTTTTTCAAACAGAAGCTAATGTCATTGATCTGAGGCTTTTCTTCTTTCCTACAGGGATGTTCCATAATATAATTCAACTGAAGTATTGATTTTAATGGTATTTCAAAAATTTTGATAAGCACCAGTGGCAAATACTTGTAATCCCAGCACTTGGGAGTCTGAGTGAGGAGAATCATTTCGAGTTTGAGGACAGCCTACACTACAAAGAGACTTCAGGGCCAGCCTGCACTACAAAGCCAGACCTTGTCTCAAGAAAATGAATAAATAACTTCCATGGGGTGAGCAGCTCTCCTCAGCTGTGCACTTACACCATAGCATTTCTACCTCAGAGCCATGAACTGAACCCACTAAGAGTATATTCTTCAAGTTGCAGGAAAATGATACTAGAAGGAATAACTAGTCTTCTAGAGCCAATAAAGGACATCAGAAAACGTAACTGTGTAAATATGAAAGACCCCAGTTAGTCCATTTAAAATACATATGGAGAGACCTGTCCACCACCCACCTGTCTGAAGTGGGCCAAAAACATGACAAGACAGAGAAACAAAAGGTCCCCAACTGCGGAACCAGAGAAAGTGAGTCCAACAGATGTAAATGCAGAGGAGGTTGAGATCAGTTAACCTGTAATGTCAGAGACAGCCTCATCAGAAATAAAGAAATACATCCATGACCTCATCATCGAATTTAAATCTGAAATTCTAACTCAGGTGAAGCAAGATATAAGAAGATTAATAAAAGAAGTCCTGGGTAATCCTCAAGTAGACACAAATGAAAGAATAGAGGAATCCAGAGAAAGGAGAGAAACCTTTGATGAAGAATATAAACAAAACCTAGAATATATGAAACAGATCCAAAGAGAATATCAGGAAATTAAAAACTGCATTGAAACCTGGCAAAACCTTTTAACAGAAACTAAAGACAAACTTTCAAAACTTGAAGATAGATTTGCAACATATGATTGCGAAAGGAAGGATCTCTTAAAAATAACAAGGAACCAGGAAGCAACGATACAAAGGCTAGAAGATGACAAGAGGATTTATAACCTACAAATAAAATATGTGAATGAAGATGCAGCAACAAATACAAATGAAGTAAAAAGTCTATTCATGGAAATAAGGAAAACTTCCCAAACATAGGTAACGGAAGTGACGTTCAGATAAATAAGGCATATAGAACTCCAGCCAGCTACAACCATAACAGATCTATACCCAGACATATAATAATCAGGATCCCAGAAATCCATCACAAGAACAGAATATCAAGAGCAGTCAGAGAAAAGAAACAGATTACCTATAAAGGAAAACTCATCAAAATCACAGCAGACTTCTCAATGCAAACCATCAAATCAAGAAGAGCTTGGAGCAAAATATTCCAAGCCCTGAAAGAAAATAAACTCCAACGCAGAATGATGTACCCTGAAAAACTGTCTCTCAAAATTAATGGAGAGACAAGATATTTCCACAACAAAGAGGAACTGGGGGAGTTTGTGACCACCAATCCAACCCTGCAAAGAATACTGAAGGACATTCTAGAGAGAGAGAAGAAAATCACCAGGGTTCCAGAAATAATGGCAGAAAGGCCTCAAAGAAAGGGGCAGACAGTGGAATGAAGGAGAAAAGTAAACAAATAACAACAGAAAAATAGCATGGCAAAGATAAGACAGAGAAGATTGGTTATATCACTGTTTTATCTTGACTGATTTTATTTGAATCTGGTATGCTTGAGAGTGTTGAGTCTGAGAGTAGGGGCAACTACTCTGAAGATGACAGGATTCAATAGGATACCTATTCTGGTTTGATTGTTAACTGCCTTTGAAGTCCTATAATGACTCCAATGTTTAGATTTTAATAGTGTAAAGCAATGCTAAGTTTATATTATATTTGATGATACAGACAATTTTATTGAAAATAACAAGAGACATCATAGTGACTACTGTAGATCACCTAGTGTTGTGTTTTTGTATGTTCTTTTCATTTTGTGTTTTTCTAGGAATTTGTATTGCTGACTTGTTTTGATTTGTTTCTCCCTCTAATACAGAAAGGCTAGGTATATATGTAGAGACTTATATATGTGTAGAACTTCTAAGTAGTTTACGAGAATGGATTATAGTTATTGTAAAGAAAAAAAAGGAAAAGAAAGTATTCTAAAGGATATAACTGCATGTATGTTTGAGTGTGTGGAATTAATAACCATGTTGCTAAAGTTTTAGTTGGATGGATGAGCAAAACTGACTGCAGTCTCACTGTTTGGATGTTGACTTTGTGGACTTTACTTTTGTAAATTGAACAACTGCCTCTAAGAGGAAAGTATGTAATTATCAACTAGTGATTTTTTACTGGTTACTATTTTTGTTTGTTTTGTTTTGTTTTTGAGATTTTATATGGTTTCTACCCTCTTTCTGTTTCAAAATTTTTTCTTTAAATAAAAAATTTTTTTAAAAAAACAAGAGGAAGAAAAGAAAGTGATCTAAAAGAGATAACTGTATGTATACTTAAGTGTGTAGGATTGATGACTATGTTACTAAGTTTTTGTTGGATCGATGAACAGAACTGTTTGCAGCCTCACTGTTTGAATGTCCACTTTGTATGTTTTAATTTTGTAACTTGAACAACTATATCCAAGAAGACAATATGTAATGTATAAAATAGTGATTTCTTACTGTTTATTTTTTTTTTGAAATTCTGTATTTTTTCTACCCTTTTTTCTGTTTTGCTTCCCCCTCTCTTTCACAATGCCAATTTTATTCAATAAACAAGATTAGTTGCCAACTAATACATAAGTTAATATTGGCGATATGATTAGTAAAGTGCTAATCACAAAGCGGTTTGGAATAAAATAAAGACAAAACCACATATCTGGCATTGTCCTACCCAAAGATGACTATTATTATCCAGCAGAGCAGTGTCACATAAAAAGTGGGACATCTGATTAACAGAAATAACAGCTAATGCTTGCTTGTTTCTTTCATCCTTCAAAGCAATTTATATTTGATATATACCTTAATCCTCCCGACAACCCAAGAGGAACTATGTCTATCAACATTTACGCATCTCTATGATTACTTTTCTGGTATCAATTCCTAGATTTAAGTATTTTTGTGTTCAAAAGATATTCAACCTTCAAGACTATTAATATGAATTGCTAAATATGTCTCAGGAACTGTTTCTAATAATTTGTAATCAACAATAGTGTAGAGAAGACTCATTTTCACATAACTTTGTCAGCAATGGCAAATACCTATTTCTCTATATCTCTAGTAAAATGTTGTCATGATTTAGGAATACAATGTAGGGAGAAATGACTTTTTCTAAATGCCCTAGCAAAAGCAATCTGCCATGAACACTAATGTCTCCTAGGCAACCAGGAAGCCAGATGTAATGAAATAGAAATACGTTCTTTTGGTTAAAAGAAAGAAAATTTTGTATCTTCTTTTAACTTGAAAAAATGAAGATTATATTCAGTTACATCTGGGGCTACTAAGGTTAGCAATGGCAAATCTGCTACTTCATGTCTTGTCATGACTAAGCAAACAGCAAGAATTAAGACTAACTCTAGAAACGTGAAACTCTGTTGCAGAAATTGAAAAAAGCTACAATATTAAGCACTTTTACCAACCAGAGAATGTGTCTTTATTTCAATTCATTTAAAAACTGGGGGCTTAACTGTTAAACAAAATGTAAGTAAGCTGGAAAAGCTGCTGGAAAATGGATCCCTAGATTCACCTTAAAAGGAAAAATGACCTGCCACTACCTGAGGAGCAACACACTGAGCTGGCCGGGATTTCAGATGCATTTTATTGATGACTTAGGAAACAATCAAAGCAGAAAAGGAATGGCTGGAAACCTACATTTAAGTTCCATGATTTATAAAATATCCTCGGCCCACAGATGTATGCCAAAATTCCACAGAGGACAATTTCAGACTCTATAAAAAGATAAGACAAACAAAAAGGCAATCTAAAATATCTCAGAATTTAAGCAAAAAATTTAAAAAACTATACTTGTAACATCTCCATACAAATGAAGAAAGCATTTTTGGAAAATTACATTAAGTCATAAACGAAGGACATTGATAAAAATTTTCAGTTGTTAACGAGTCTAGGAAAATCTGGAACCTTAGCTATTTGTGTGCAAGAAAAATAAGAATTTTTAAATGTCAAGTGCTTTTTCAAGATCATACTTCACGAGTTTCCTCTCTTGCTTGCTTCTCTTTTACCTGTAACTTTTTTTTCTTTACACTTTTGCTTGCTTTGCTGTTTAATCTTCTTCTTAGTTCTTCCTTCTCCTACAAAGGTGTTCAGAGATTGCCTACACTCAAATCCTCTTTCCTTAAATTGCTTGCTTATTAAACTCTCTCACCTGTTATTCATTTGTCAAATATTTATTAGATCCTTTCTGTTTTCTAAATACTATTCTAGTGGTAAACATGTCAGAGCAGGCCTCTATTCTCATGAAGGAGAAATTATAAGTAACAGAGACTATAAATCGGCCAACAAGCAAACTATTTCTGATTGTGACTTGAAGGAAATAATCAAGACGCAAGGAAAGGCAATGTCTTGGAGGCAGAAAGAATGCCATGTTGATTTAGGCAAGGAAATTTAACATTTAACTTGGCCCCTGAATGATGAGGAACCCATGCTACATGACTGTTGGGATAACATGCTACAAGTCGAGGCAAGGCAAGTGCAAGGCAGGAGTGAACAATGGAGGAACAAAAAGAACAGTATGGGGGTGGAGTATGAGAGCAGGGAGCGAGGCAGGGAGATGAAGTTGGTTTCAAAGATAGGCAGGTACCAGTTCATTTGAGACTGCATTTGGCATATGAAGTAAAAAGTTCCATGACGACAAGTATTCTAAGCCACTTAGGATTCGAATCCAATTTTTTTTAAAAAAAAAAAAAACCTTTATATTGTATTTTAAAATTCATTTCAAGAGTGTAAAATGCTATATCAGTCACTTCCTCACTGCTGAGACAAAATCCCCACCACCCACAAACTAAAGCAGGAGAGGTTTATTTGACTCATGTTTCGGTTTATTGTAAAGGGCTCTAAGGGAGAAACACATGGTGAAAGACAGAGGAAGCTGCTCAGTCCGAGGCAGCCAGGATGCAAGAGCCTGCAACAAGAATAGGCCCTTCCCAGTCACACACCCAGAGATCTACCTCTTCCAACCAGGCCCTGCCTCCAAAGGCACATTCAACTATGGACTCATTTGTGGATTAACTTACTGATAGGTACACTGCCCTCAGGATCCAATCTCCTCCCCAAATCACCTCAGAACACATGATATTTGGGGGGAGACATTTTGGATTTAAACTAAAACAAATGCCCATGTCCCTATCTCAGATTTGTTTTTCTGTAAAGATTTTTTTAAAAATTGAGATATGATGCATAGATCATAAAATTTACATTTTAAAGTGCTTAATTTAGCAGTTGTATGTTCACCAAAATTGTGCAATTATTACTATTATCTAATTTTCATTTTCATTAGTCCAAAAGGCAAACCATATCCATTAGCAATAATGTCACATTCTCCCCCATGACCCCTGATAACTATTAATGTACTTTTTATCTCTGTGAATTTATTTAGCATAAATATTTCATATAAATGGAATTATATATGTTGCTTTTGAATTAGCATATGTTCAAGGTTCACTCATGTGCAAGCACATATCAATACCTCATCTCTTCTAAAGACTGAATGAAAATCCCATTTTTTATAAGTCCCACTTTTTAAAAATTCACTCATCAGGGCTGAGGATATAGCTCAGTGGCATAAGCACCTGCCTGGTAAGTACAAAGTCCTAAATAAAATAAAATTCACTCATCAGTTAATGGGCATTTGCTGTTATTTTTTTAGGTATTATGAATAGTGTTGTGAACATTCAGATACAAATTTTTGTGTGGACATACGTTTTCAGTTCTATTGAGTATAGACCTAGGAGTGGATCACTATATCATATGGAAACTTTATTTTTAACTTTTTGAGGAACTGTCAAACTGTTTTCCTAAGAGACTGTATAATCTTATATTACTACCACCATCTTAGTTATTTTTCTCATTGCTGAGACAAAATACCTGACACCCAAAGTTAAAGGAGTAGAGGTTTATTCAGCTCACAGTTTGTAGTTTCAGTTCATAGCTGGCTGTCTCCAAAGCAGCAGGCCGCTGCAGAGGGATATTGTAGAGGAAAAACAAGTAATGATTGGCAAAAGGCAGCAAAACCACAAAGTATCAAAGAAGCAGCAAGCAACAAGCAGCAAGTGACAAGTGGCAAGCAGTGGTCTCTTCTATCTTACCCAGGCTACCTACCCTTAGGATGGGTAGTGCTCACACCCAGGTGGGGTAGCTTTAATCCTAGCATCACACCATGAATGAAGCCCAGCATTGCATCTCAATCCAAGGAGAATGTACCCAAGATCCAGTCACCACTGATAAGCCCTACCTATGCCTACATGAGGTTTCAACCGGACATCTACATACAAGACATAACAACCACCAATGAATGAAGGTTTCAGTTTCTCCACAGCTTTGTCATCAGCACACACTCAAAACTTTTAATTAAGTAAAACTTATCATAGCCTAGCTAATACTTGAATATCAGAGTCTTTTTTTTTTAGTTTTGCTTGTGAAAGTTTGCATGGCAACTGTACCATGAAGTGAAGGTCAAGAACACCATGCTCCTACCTTGTTCACTTACAATTCCTGAAAAGTGTTTACCACTATTGCTTGCACTGGCATACAGGCTTGGGGCCAGCTTTAATCTTCCACATCTCTGGCCCCCAGCCTTTGTAGCTGAGTCATCCAATAAAAGTATGAAAGGGAAATAAAAAATATAATCTTAAATTTATAAGTCATATTTATTTTCAAAGAATAGGGAGTACACAAAACTATTTTGAAATCATTTGGTATAAATATGTATACACATATATGGGGAAATTTAGAAATAACTGAAAATTTTCTTCAAAATCTTGGGGCCTTTTAGAAAACAGGTAGTTTATGTTTTAGATAACCATATCAAGGAAACACAGAAACCAAGAAAAAAAGGAAGATAACATAAACTGAAGGACTAAGCATCAATTGCATGACTTCTCAATCTGAGGGTAAGAGTTGCGTTTTCTAAATTTTTTCATTAATAGCACAAATAACCTGAATCATGTCTTCATGAAGACTGTAATAACACAGAAGGAGAATTTACAGATTATATTAAAACAAAATTTAAGGAACAGAATTAAAGATTGAAAATCATCATACTGTTATGTATACATCTCAAGTAACCAAATTTTCTACGGAGTTCCCACTTATGATCTACAGAATCATAAAAGATTTATACCTATATCTCCATGGATTGGATTATAATGTAGATACATTGGTACACAAACTCAGAACTTATGCCCAAAGTTTGTTTAGTAGCTCTAAATCAACTGTTACCTGTTATCTGGTAGAATCAAGAATCACATGCTAGCATTCTTTTCAATACATAGGTCTTTTAGAGGTTATGGGACACAGGTTCCTTTATTTATTCATTGTTTAAGCTTCTGACAACTTAAAAAACTGAAAATAACACAACTTCTATGAATTGTGTCTTAGTTTAAACATTAATAGTGGAAAAAGTTCCAAACACAAATGAATACAAAGCAACAATTACTACCTATTCACAGGAAAAATCATTCCACAGCTTTTTTGACTCATATGAAATGTTTTCATTTTTTTGTGTGTGGCAAAGCAATGCCATACACTTTTGCTAGAACAGAATAGTAAGGCTAATCACAGTGTCAATTATAGCTATGTGTCACTCGTAATCTATAGACTCACTTCTATTTTAAGTGTTCTGCCACACTCAGCAATTTCTAATTGTATTATTCAAAAGATAATTACATGACTGTTAATTTATTACTTAACACTCTACTCTATGTGGTATAATCTAGTAAGAGGACGAGTTTAGAATCGTGTGATGAATGTCTCCCTTCAACCCTGCATAACAACATATGAAAAACCAAACAACAAGATCTAGATTAAGGCCTGGAAGCCAAGGCCAGAAGAGACCTCCTACCTTCAGGATTTTCACAGACAGAGTCAGAGAAAATACTGTTAAATGAAATCATAACAAGTTTACTTGTAGCCTCAGGTTTTGTCCTTGCTGCAGCATTATCAAAAGAGTTTCTCACTCAGTTGTCCTGAAATGGAGCTCTTCTTCTTCAGCATATTTGATTATGATAAAACACTTAATCAAATACGAATTTGAAAGCAGTCATGACCCTAACCCACCAGCATGGATTCTGCAGGCTGGCATTAAGCAGAGATCCTTCCCGGACAATTTTGCTCTTTTCACTGCCTTACAAATCTCTTCCCATTTCCTTACACCAGAGACAACTAGGTAGTTCTCAGCAGCCCCGGAAATAACAATGGTAGTTTTTTTTCTCCCTCATCTTTTTTTTTATTTCTTCGTCCTCTCACCGTGATAGGTACGATCAGGGAATCTCCATTCCTACCCATCTAATTACCTCTTCATTCTATTTGTCACCTTTTGGAAATGCAGAACTTTTAATCATTAGCTTACTCTTATGAACAGTAATGAGGCTCTGGCTACCTACCAAAGAGCATCATGGAACACTAACGAGATTGCAAACTGAGACTCACACCTGAATCCTGTCACATGACTCCATTGTTCAGGCCAGGTGGGATGCCTCTGTCTACAGGCAAGCATCTGCAGGAGAGCAGAGTGTGCAGGGTGGCTATTATGCATTCACTTTGGTCTTATGATTCACACAGCCTCAAAAACAGCTTGCCTGTGTGGTCGTACTCATTTACATACTGGCTATTACCTCCCTCATAATAATACCATTCTGTTTCATTCTTCTTTGTCCTCCTCTTCACTTGTATAAGGCCTTTTTGGAGCTGAGAGTTCTCAGAGGAAATGCTAATTGGTCATTTTCTTACTGCTATTTTGATCTCCTCCTGACCTCGAAAGAAAAATGAGTCTCCCTCAGCCATCTCAGTGATCTGTCTTCACACAGACCTTCTCTTGCATTCCCAAAGTGATCGGCATATTGCTTCAACTCAAAAAGTGCTGGGAAAATACTAGTTGATATCTATAAAGTTTTCTGAACACCCAGAAAAGACAGACTTAGATTCATAGGAAACAAAAATACAAAGAACGGAAATTGAGCTACACGCCCCTCAGAAATGATGACAAAGATTACAGTTAATGAAGGAAAATGGGACTGACAGGACAACATCTCTTTCTGGACTCCACATCCTTTGTTAGCAGCAAGAGCTTTGCCCCAAAGATGACCACTGAACACTGATGAAATACTTATATGTGGCTGTAGATCCAGTGCCCACGTTAGGCACTGGATCTACAGCCAATGCATTTAAACACCAACAGTCTTTATGATAGGCTTGGACGAAAACAAAACCAAAGAAGTCAAATGACACCAAGATCACTCCTGATTAACTAAGAGATCAAAGCTCTTCATAGTAAACCCAAGTGTCCACCAAGACTGCTTAGAAAAGATCAAAAAGAAATAAGGACTTGGAGTGGGTTTTGTGAAAAGGCCACGCCCCGAAGGTGACAGTCATGACAGAAATGAGAAGACTGCAGTGTCCCCTGTAGCTGTTTCCTCATATCCACAAAGATCACCATGTTGAAAACAGTCTAGGAATTAGTTGTTCAGGAAAAAGAATGTTCTCTTCTTTCAAGTTCATAAAGCTAAGAGGAATCATTCCTGAAAATAATACATTCCTGTAAATAATTTATAGTGATGCTGGCAAAGACATGTCTCACTGATACATATGATATAAAGGCAGAAATTTAAAATTAGCACTTGTTAATGATATTAACAATTTAAACTATTATTCTCATAGCCACAAGGCATTATGCTAAATAATTGTATAAATATCTAACTCCCCACAATAGTTTTGTGAGGTATTTTTAGCATCTTGATTTTATGGAACAAAGCAGTGAGAAAAGAGGAAACGGTGTTGAGATTTGTCCTGGTATGTGACACTGGTCTGCTCTCTGCTTACAGCAGCACTAAGAAGGTTCTACTGCCCATGCTGCATGGCATGCCATACTTTTCTAATGCAAATGATCACTCCAAATGTCTACCTACAGGTGTGTGAGGAGAAGTGACAGGAAGAACAAAAAAAGAAGCCATGATGTCAGTAAAGGAATTAATTGTCAAGTGCAAAATTGATGCTGCCCACATATTCAGTCCATCTGATTTTCCATGGATATGAAGAGTTTATTCAGAACCCATGAGATGTCTGTGCACGTCTCACAGGGTAAAGTGGCTGGACAAGCATGATCAAGTCTTCTTTTGCTTCCAACATGGTTCTGCCTCATCTGCCTTCCTGGTTCACCCAAGATATTAGAAAAATATGTAAGTTGGGAGCAACTCTTCTTTGAGTGTATGCAGTTGCTAAGGGTAATTTATGGCAACTCTCATTGCCAAGTAAGCTGAGAAGTACAATGTAATAATTAAAAGACTGACAAGCAATCGCTAATTAAGTGTATATGTATTGTTGAAAAATGGATTTTGAGTCCAAGCAAAATAACAACGCATGTTCTCCCAGCATGGAATCTCTAAAATTTGTAGCCTTAAAGGCTCTTGCTTTTAAAATAATATTCCAAATGCCAACTTTTAGTAACCTATACATTTGAATCTTGGTTTAATAACAAATATGAAGGGCTACTGCTTTTCAAAACAAGCAATAAACAACATTTTAAGAAAAAATGTCATCGAAAAAAGTTTCATCCTAGTTTTAAGTGATCTTGTTTAGCTGACCCCTATTCCCAGTGTCCTGCCGGGACACAGTCTTTGTGGGAACAGATTAACTTCAGTCTTTGTAGTCCTAGCCTTTGTGTGGCAGAGCAGGCTGTGAGAAGTAGCACACAGACTTGCTGCTAAACAGAGGTGTGCACTCCAGCCCCGGTCCCGTTCTGTTCTGCAAAGGGGAAGCAATACTCTCCACCACTCTCCTGTCGTCTTCTGACCTGCTTCCCCCTGCATGGCCACAGGAAGCTGCTTCAAGGCTCAGGTCAGGGTTTTGCACAGTGTGCTTTTCAGAGTTCTAGGAAAGCAATGTTTACTCCTACTGCACAGTCAAAGAAAACCCCTTTCCCTGCTACTTGCACATTCCATGAGCTCTAATCCTCACTGAAGAGTAAATTGCTTGGTTTTCTCACTGTCTTGTTTCTTCAGGGCCAAAATCTGGCATTCCTACCAGGGCCTCCTCTTCCTCCATCCTCAAGAGACATCACTAATCAACTATGTCATGTTTCCTGCAGAGACTTAGCAGAGCCTTCCAGATAGTCATTACCAATCGATTGTAGTAGTCATGCAACAAGCAAAACTTATTTTTTATTCAGGTACTAGACTTTAGACTAATGATCCAGGGAAATCTTTCATGGCAGCCCTAAAATGGCTCCATCTATTTCAAGATTAAGATATGAAAACACATGTATCTTCCAGAATTGCAGCTCTTTCAATCAGGAACATGAATAATAAACTTCCACCATTGAAATAACATGTTCTATAGTAATCCTGTGATTAATCACCTTCTTAATAAATATCTAAAGATCACATTTTTCTCTGGGCTTCCAGCTTCCATAGGAACATTCTGCTTGTGACATAATTTTTAAATTAATGGGTTTATTCATAGTTTTATATTAGTAAATGTCAAGCTTCTTAGTAATTAGAAAAAAATCTGAAAATCCACAGTGGTATTAATTTTTAACTGTACAGGGAATTAATATGAGAAAAAATACAGAGGCAATTAAAATTCCTATGAAATTCAGCACAAAGCAAAAAAAAAATTAACCCATTTTGAGGGTGCGTTTAGAAAGGATTAGAAAAAAAGTGTTACTGTCACAGGAAACAAATGAAGCATACATGCACTGTGGAATACTCAGTTATAGCTAAATTCCCTGATGACATTTTTCTCAGGTTGCTGTTGTGGAGATTTCCCCACCTGCCTTTCATTTGGTTAAATGCACTTTTGTGGTAGTCTCTCACTGCCTGGTTTATTAAGATTTTGTTACCTCTTTATGAATGTTTTCATTCACATTGCTGTTGCACCTTGGATGCCTAATGCAATGCCTAGATCCTCAAAACTGTTCACTTACCTATCAAGCACTTGCTTATATCCATCTTGTTTTTTTCACTGACCCATTAAACCTCTGTGGTTTAATCTCTCAGCTCCAGAACATGAGAGAAAGCATGTTCCTCTCAAGGACACTTTTGCCATTTCTTTATGAAACCATCCTACAAACACTGTTAAACAAACCCAGTTGTTTTTCAAACCCTTCTTTTTCCTAAATCTACTGCTGATTTGTTGGAATTGTCCTCTGCTGGTGGACATGGCAACTATCTGTTTTGACATGGACTGAGGTTTTTTTCTTCCCTGTCATGCCAGGCTCCTAGAGTTAGGTCATAGTTCTATGTTTGGGCAAGTCAAGTAAAGATGCTTCTGCACAACAGCTCTCAAAGGTTCCCAGTCACAGTTAATGATATCAAAATTAAAGTGTCACCCTGTATGATCTGATTGGGAAACTGTACACAATTTATAAGGACACAAACAAGACAGTATACAAATAATCATAGCTTCCTTTTGGAGCAATTTTTCTCCCTTATCACCAATATCAATAATGCAATCTATTGCACAGGAATGAGGTCTTAACCAGTTAGGTTAACACCATATGTAAAAGTGCCAATCTTTCCATTCGTATTTACAGTACCCAGAATGCACACCTAACAGGGGACCTCTCACACAAACGCTAAGTACACATTTACTTCTCCATCTCATACACCACACTGTAATTTCCTTGAAGACAAGGAATGCTTTCTGGGGCCAAAGTTGTGTATCAGCTTCTCCTCTTAAGCTAACCTAAGCAGCTACACAGGAGGAAAAAAACAGTTTTATGCATAACTGGGCAATTCCTATATTCTCTAGAAAACATCCAAGTAAACTAAATAACTTGGACCAGGTCAGAAAGCAGAATGGGTCTTCCTGTTACCTTGCTGCAGTGAAGCTCCTAGATCCATAGCACTAGTCTGTCCCTTAGTCCTGGGTTGACAAGGAAAACTGGGAAGAATCAGGGAGGCCTTACCATGCAGGAGCTTGATAGGCCTTTCCTTGAAGACAACCTCTAAGAGAAAGAGGTTAGGGGGGAGCCACTTCACTACTTTTAAGTGGTCAGCTTTCTGCAAGGAACATGTGGGCCGTGGCCCAGTAAGTGTCAGGCTGTCACCATGACAGGTAGTTTCTACCTCTCCTGATAGAAGTGTAGGTGGATGAGAGAGGAATAGAGGGAAAAGGGGAGGAACTAAAAGCCAGACACGAGAGAAAACTTCCTTCTTAAGGAAAGAATAAGATTTTCATGCATCATTCTCATAACAATAACAGCTAATATAGTGCTAGGTAAATGGGAGATACCCTAAAAATCAATTGAATGATGAATAGATTCATCCATTGCACTTTTCTTTATCTCTATCTCTAGAATTTAAGATCCATTTAAAGCATGCCACAAAGGTCTACTGTTGTAAACCCAATTGAACCAATACAATAGAACAGCCTGAAGCACTGACATCTGAATAGGAATGAATATCAATCAAACAGATGCTGAGGCAGGACTTATATAACAGCCAATCTTATTTTGAAAATGAAGAAGAAAGCCAATACTCAACGCTAAGCAGTTAGTCTTCCAAAGAACATGGGCTAAAATGCACATTCTGGTGAACAAAATTCAGTTCATTTCTTTGGACTCTTTCCTTCTCTGATTAAACCAGTTTCAGCTAAGTTACAGAAATGTAATCCTCACAAGATGCCATTGATAGAATAAGATATAGTCAAAGAAAGGACCTTTTTTTTTTCCACCATCAGATGTTGGGAAGAAAAGAAAAAACCTCAACCCCTATAAAGAGGTCAAAATGAACAAATCTGCAGTAGTCATTTGGGCAGAGGGCAAATGAATAGCCCAATTCTTCCTACAGAGGTGAAAAAAAAGATCAGACCATTATCCAATGTGACATGAAAAGATAATTCAGGGACTCTACTTTGTGGTTCTGACCATTCAAATAAAAATGAGAGGTATAGTTAGAGGAAGTGATGGTTCATTCTCCCTTGGGAATGTTTGTTCCTACACTCAGTTGTGCCAGTGGACAAGAGCTTCCTATCAAAGGCTGCAGCCTTCAGAATCCTTTTGACAATAAACTCTGCAAAAATGAAATAAAATGAAAGGACCGCTACTTACTGCTTAATCTGAAAATACATTCTACTTTTTACTGCTCAAATTATAGGAGTTAGAAAATAGCTTCAATTAATTAAAGCTCATTAGAAAAGTAAGGAAATGATCCTAACTATCCATAGGTAAAATACCATCTGCCAAGATCAATATCTATAGTAGCTGGAGAAAGTAGCTACTACTGTGACATATGCTTTCCTTACTTTTAGCTTGAGCTCTCATTTATTTATGTAACATCTACCACATGCCAGACCCAGTGTTAGGTGCTAGAGATACAATGAATAACAAGAATGAAATGGCTCCATCCTCATGGGACTCATGATCAATTGTAAATCACTTTATTCATTGTCTCTTTACTTTAAGCATTGTTCTTATAGCTGTAAACAAAACAGAGAGATCCTTTCTCTGATTTAGATGAAAAAGAAAAATTGAAATAGGAATATTTTTAAACAGTTAACAGAGCTGGGCAAAGTACCAGGGCAAAATGCATTGGGAATGATAGGTGGAAATGGGATGGTGTGAGGTAAGATGGTCTCTTTCTCTTCTGAGAAGGAAATTTTGAGGCCCCAGGGAATTAAGAAGTCAGCTATATGGCCCAGTCTTGGTCAGGGCGGCTTGCTTTCCCCTACACCAAGGTTTTAAGAGGACTCTGGCATTAGTATGAGGAAAGAAAATTGGTTGGTCTAAATGGAGGATTCAAGGCCAGATAGCACATAACACTCAAAGCGTGGTTTGAAGACCAACACTTTGAGCATCAGCTGGAGCTTGATAGGAACTTAAATTTTCAGCCCATTCTCAGTCCTATTTGCTCAGAAACTTTATTAAACTGCTACCTAGGTAATCCACATTATACTAAGAGTTTGATAAACCCAAGACAGTCATCTTGTCTAACACCTAGATCCATGTCTACCACCCACTCATTCCTTTATTTACTTCACAATTTATTTGAAGAGTTTGAGCAAAAGGGCAAGGTAAATGGTTGCTACTTTGGAGAGACCATCAAAGAAGGAGTATAAATCTCAGCTCTAATGTAGCTGAGATGACTTCTGAATAAAATAGACAGAAATGAATAAAAGGCTAAGCTATTGATAATTTAAGTTGGTAACCTTTGGGAATTTTTAGAAAGGCATAGGCTTAAATATTACATGCCTTCTCTTATATGAGAAACCCAAAATTTAAATAAACCATAGAGCAAAAGACAATAGGAAATATATATAGAGAGAGATCTTTTGCATAAGAGAAGAGGACCAAGAGATAGATGGAGATGGAAGGGAGGAGAGGAGAAAGGAATAAAAAAGAGTGGAGGGGAGTGTGCTATGATTTAGTGGAAAAGCTGAGGACATTACTCTGGGTGCTATGTGGAAGATGCACTATAACTAAGTAAGAATACAAGAAACCTACACATAGGGCCACAGAGTTGAGCAGGGGATAAATGGGAAAACTCTGAATTGGTGAAGTGGCAGTGGGTAGAGACAGAAACTGTTGTATTCTGGATATATTTTGGGTGAAGAATTACTTGGATGAAAAACTGTGGATGGATGGAAAAAAATGCAGAGACACTTAGGAAAGAGGTGGGGGTGGGGTATTAAAAAATCAATGATTAGCATATGGGACATGCAGGTAGGCACAAAACTACCCATGTTGTCATGAGACTCTATGGGTGACCTCAGCAGGGCTCATCACAAATATAAAATAACAATTCATAATCAATAGAACTCTTGCCAGGGATTTAGCTCAGTGGTATAAGCTGAGCAAGCACATGGCTATGAGTTGAATCCCCAATACAAAAGGAAAGAAAGAAACAAAACAAAACAATACAACTCTTTCAATTAAGGGGGAATACCATAAAATATAGTTTCTACTTGTGTATTCATCATTATTTGAATTCTGGCCTATTCTTCCTTGAAATGAAAAATATCAAAGGAATCTATTTCAATGATTTAAGAAAATGGAAATTAATGTTAATTTTCAAACAGAAACAAACATTATTTCAGGCAAATATTGTAGGCAAGTACAGAAAATTTCAGGTCTAAAAATTAAAACCCTGAATATCCAAGTGAAAATAATCATACAATGTTTGGTAACAGAAATAGCTTGAAAATAAGTAGGTTTCTCAACATTTCAGGAAAATAGTCAGCATCTGGCTAACTACTGAAGCAAAATGAAAAAAAGTAGCACCTAGAAGTCAACTGTTAAACCTCTGGAAAGGCCATTGTTAATGAGTTCTACTTCAGCTCTTCAATAGACTCCTCTTTTTGAACTTGATCTTTATTCACAAATGACTACACTTGTAAGGTGAAGCCATTCCAAGGTCAGCAGCATCTTTACATCTTTGCACGTAACAGACAAAGCATTTCTTTTGGAAAAATCATGATGCTTTGAGGGATTTCCACTTTGAGCACAAAAGAAAGAAAGAGAGAAAGAAAGAAAGAAAGAAAGAAAGAAAGAAAGAAAGAAAGAAAGAAAGAAAGAAAGAAAGACCATGCATGACAATTCTCTGGACAGGCATTCATGCTAAGTCTTCACAAGTCTTGCTTTTTGTGCCTTACATCGACTGGTAAAACCAGGACTTCCAATCACCATTTCACCACTGGTCTGACTTTCATTCTCATCTGCTCTGTGGCTTAAACCCAAGTATCCTATGACAGGTGAACTCTTTTTTATGTATGTTTTATACTCAAATTCAGCAGAGGGTTCACAAAGAGCAAGGTAATATTCCAGGTAGTATCTTTTAAAAAGAATTCTATTTTTTCAAGTTCCAGGATGTGGAACAGTTGCTTCTGAATTTATAGCTTTGATACCAGCATTTTCCTCTTTATATGTGCTTCTAAGAATTGTTTCTGGCCATCAAAGGAAGCTTGCTCCCTCATTTCAGTACCAAGAGAAAGCAACTGAGGAAAGGATTTTATCCCCAAAGCAACAAACTCCTTTATTTTATTCTAAAGCCAATTATTATGCAAATTATTTCCACTACCTACATAATATGCCACAGTGAGAAAGGGGAAAGATGAAGCTTAAAAAGGTGATCAAAAATATGTTGAACATTAAAAAAATGTTTTGTTTAGAATCTTACTATAGTGAAAGTCACACTGCCAGGAAAATGAAAGTGTTCAAAGTAAGAGACAGCATTTTCAGGGTGATTAAGAGCAATGTGTCTTTTACCATAACAAATATTTCTTATCTAAACATTCACTGTAATTTTGATCCTCCTGGTATGCCTAAGGAGTAATGGGTCAGCATGACCATCTTCATATTTGAAAATAACAGAAAGATGTAGTTGATCTGAACATACACTCTCGTGTTAGACATGCATTCTTATTTGATCTAACCAGATATAAGACTTTGGGAAAGTAAATTGCTTTCTCTAGGTCTCAGTTTCCCCATGGGAATGCTTTCCAAGTTAGTCACCTAAGATTCTTGCCAAATTTAACACCTATATTGAGGTATAATTTACTCATTTAAAGTACACAATGGTTGGTTTTCAATCTATTCACCCATTTGTACAACCATCACTAAAACTATCTTTAGAACATTTTTCTGCTGCGTGGGGGGTCTTTTGAAAATTCCAGATGCCGAACTACATTCCCCATCAATTAAGTCACAGTCTTTTGGGGGGTAGGGAGCTCACATACATCAGTAGTGTATGAAACTCCCCAGGTGATTTCTACATGCAGAAAAACTTTGAGAGTGATGTTACAGGGGGTTCCAATGAGGATTACAAATAACATAGACAGAAATGAAGAAATAAGTGCTTAACACAAACATAAGCCTATAAATATGATAATTACTAAAGAGGTGACGATAGTCACATCAAAGAAGAAAATATCAGAATTTTAATAATCTAGAAGAAATGGTGAAGTTCTATCTGTGAGTAATACATTTCCAGGCATAATGTATTCTGAGAATGTGTCTAAGTTTGGCACAAGGGTGTTGGAGTAGGAGAGAAGCCAAGAGAGGATGTTAGTAGTTATAAACAAAGGGGCTGAGAGAATCACTCCTTCCCCTCCACTTAATATAAACAGCACTCCACTGTCATTCATGCTTTCATATCCTAGGAGAGATAAAAATAACCCTAAGGAAAGCCTAGGAGCTTGCCATGCCTTAGGTGCCAGTGAGAGATTCAGTAGGAGACACCAAAAGCAGAGCTGTTTGGACTTTAAATTCTGAGCACCTGGGTTATCAGCCTTTCCTTTTCACTTTTCCCCCCTTTTCTGTTGCTGCTGCTACCATCCCTGTGATCTTCAACAAACGTAGCTCCTTACAACTCACTGCTGGGTGTACACTTGGCAATTCTTTCCTTATGGTACCCAAGAACCTGGATGATGAAAGGGCCATTCAACTGTAATAAACCCTAACCCTATTTGTTGATCCTTCCAAGAGGACATGAGCCTAGACATTATTGCAGAGTGACCTAGAGACCTCATCAGTCATCACAGGCATCAGCAGCCCATAGACCTTCAGAGGCCTCAGCAGAAGTGGTCAACCAAACAACACAGCCACCAAGGAAGGTGACTCCTCATTCCCTTGAGGTCCTCTTTCTTCCCCTTTCTGGGTGAGGAGAGGAGAGGCAAACCAGTAGTCACATGGAAAATACTAGCTTGTGGGGCAAAAGCTTCTGTCCTTATGGGGTCCAGGACAACCCTGCCCATCAACTGAGCCAATATCCTTTTGTAGATTCATACAATGTAGAAAATTTATCTTGGAGGCTGTGATGCAGACCTAAGCAGGGATGGCCACATGCTGAGCAGAGCAGAGGAAGAAGCTGCCTGTAGGAAAATGCTTTGGCATAGCCACAAAGAGCAGATGACCAGGAGACAAGGACCTGGCCTGCCTGAACTGTTGCTTCTCCCTATGGAGGACCTGGTAACTTGTCCTAGGCTTACACAGATCTTCCCTTGGTGGCAGGGTTTTTTTTTTTTTTGCTGCTCTGTGGGTCATGGGTTCACAATGAGTGCTTTCTTTCCACAGGTTTTGCTCATTTTCCTTCTCCTTTTCTGACCCTCCATTCTCCCTCAGACTTTTGCCTATAAGAATGTTCCATGTGTTTAATTGTGGGTTGTGGATAATTCAGAAAACAAGTTTAAGAGGTTCTGTGTCTTCCTGCATGTGAAGAGAAAAATGTGTCCCTTTTAAAACTCACAACACAGCTTCTGTGCCTTGGCTGGTGGCAGGTGCCAGCTAAGCAGACTGGCCGATTCATCCTCACTGGGTCCTAAAATCTGCATAAAGCTATGGCTGGGATAGCTTGTTGATACTGATTTGCTCTCCTTCTTACTAAGTTTTGCTTTCACTACAGTAACTGTGGCATAAAGTTTATGGTGCTACCTGAAAATACGTGTAACCTGTATTTGCTGTTTGCATTCACACAATGCCTGACTTTTATTTTGAGAGTTTGTCACTGGATGTGTATGCTTTGTGGCTTGATATAGTGAGCTGAATTTTCTCTAGGGATGGATTCTATTCCCTTTTTAATTGGCTAAGGGGAATCCAGCCAGTAAGGTAACCCAGTTCTGGGATCTTCAACTGAAAGATGAGTTGTATTTATAAGGTGATATCCAATGGATCCAAAGAAAGTAGCACCAGTCCTCACTTAAGGCTGGAGACAGCACAGCCCCAAAGGGTTTAGGTCTGCCAGGGGATGCCTCATGTGAGAGCAGTACAGGCTATCAGCAGGTGCCCTGTCAGGCTCCCATTAATGGGCTAACCCAGTAACAGATCTGCTAGATCACAAGAATCCCAGCCTGACCAGGCCATGCCCCTAGGATTGAAAGGCTCAGGTTATCAAGAGACACCCTATCCGGTCCACGCTATTGGAGGCTGCCCTGGGCACAGGCCTGACAGAGTCCTAGAACCTAATTTTCACTTTTCCTGTTTACAGATAGGAACAGTCTCATCCATTCCAAGTCCTCTCTCAGACCGTCTTCTTAACTGTTGGAATGAGTTCCACACTAAGACTCTTCAAAGAGATCATCTTATATTCTTGTGTAATAAAAAATGGCCTAGGTACCTACCTGGGGAAAACAAGATGGGACCACTCTTTGGCAGTCTGAGATACAATGCCATATTTCAATTGTATCTGTTCTGTAAGGAATGGGAAAAATGGTTAGAGGTGCCTTAGGTTCAAGCCTTCATGGCCTTCTACCAGGCCTGATCTTTACCCAAGGAGTCATCAGCCCTTGGGAACTGATGCTGCAGAGAACTCCACTCTGTCGGCTCTCTCTCCTCATCAACCTGCTCAGTCAGTACTCTCTGGAGATAAAGGCCATGTCGCCCCATCTCTGTCTGGGTCTACTTCCCACAGAGCCGCAGGTTCAGAGACTGAAACATTTAAGCCCTACCCCTTTAAGAAGTGATAAACATTGATGCTACAGCCTGGGTGCTAGTTCCTTTTCCAGTTACAGTATTTAGCAGCACAAGGAAAAACTGGGTAGATTTTCTGAGATTCCTAAAAAGTTTGCTAACAGTTTCCATACCCTAACAATTGTTTTTGATCTGACCTGACAGTATATCCAATTCATCTTTGTCTCTTTTTCCACCACAATATAGAGAAAAAGGATTATAAAGGCTGCAAAGAAGGACAATGACGAAGCCTATGCAGCTCCATCCTCTGATAACCAGCCAACTGCTGCATTATTTGGGTCCCACGAGGGCCTGAGAGGCATTGTAACACAGGATGTAGAGAAGCCATACAAAAGATATACATCAAGGCCATTTTAGTGGTATGTGACAAGGGATGCCCAAACCTGTGAACTCAGGTTCAAGGTTGTTAGAACCTCAAAAAGAACCCAGGTGCTTTTCATCTTTGGCTAGAAGAGGCGCTCTGTGAATAAACTAATTTAGACTCTGAGCCTAGAGAAAGTCAGACTATCCTAAGGCATGACTTTATTAGATAGCCATCTCCAAATATTAGGGAAAAGCTCCAAAAACTCCACAAACAAAATAGACCCACAAACAAAATCAACAAATTGGTTGATAAGGCTTATACAGTGTTCAAGAACTGCAACAAAGTAGAGGACAAACAAGACCTGGATAAGGAAAGAAGTCAGGCTAAAGCCTGACTGCTCTATTTAGCAAGGGTCATGACAAAGCTCGCAACTCTAGGGGAATTCAAGAGAATCCGCAAAGCAATAGAAGCAAGTCAGAAAGGTTTCAGAGCAAGCAAACAGGGCACTTAGCAAAGAAATGTCCTCAGCAGCCACCTTGCCCTTGTCACACCTGTCAGAACATGGAGGAAGACCCTTGGCACTCTTTCCCAGAGAGGGATGAGGTCATCCCTTGCCTTGGTGGCAAGGAAAAAAGTCCTGGGCAGTGAAAGGATGGTCTGTGAGGCAGCCTTCAAGGTAAGTGCAAAACAGTGCCATCATTACTTCATAGAAGCCTCGAGAAACATTAGATGTACCTGGCAAAAAATTATATTCCTCTGTAACATTGGCACAACTCAATCAGTTCTGTTTGCTTACTGGGGTGAACTTTCACCTCATTTTAAATTTGTTGTGGGCTTTGAGGGAGTTAACTGGACATCTAGGCATTTCATTTATTTGGATGCTATTGTGAAAGGTATTGTTTCCCTAATTTCTGTCTCAGTCACTTTCTTATTTGTATACATGAGTAATATTGGTATATGCTCCAGCATTAGGAATTCTAAGCCTAACCCTAAGACTTTTTCTTATCTTTGTAGCTGAGAGACAGGTAGTAGCCATGAGAATACTAACTCACTGTCTAGGCAAGGAAAACTAACAAGTTGTCTACTTTTCCAAGTGACTGGATGGAGTATCACAAGGCTAGTCTAGTCTAGCTGCTTGTGAATAATAAAGGACAGTCAGTCCAGGAAGATTTTAAAATAAATTTAGGACAAAAGCTCTTAATTCTAAACCCACACCAAGTTAAGACTCTGTTATACTCAAAGAATATTTATGGATGACTGGAGAAAGGCTTGCTAAATATCAGGCCATTTGTTATAGCTTATGTCTAGATATTTCCCCAAAGCCTCATAAGAGTCATAGGTGGGGCTTTTTTAGAGGTGGCAGGATCTAGAGTATGTGACATTGGAGTCTATTCATGGTACAATACTAGGATCCATGGCACTAGGATTAAAGGTGTGAGTGCTACCCACCCTGGATAAAATATAAGGAATAGAAAGAATTATGGTCATCCATTGTTGCTTTGATACCTTCTGCTACCATGAAATGTCTCCTCTGCAATGCAACCCTGCCTTGGAGTCAGCTGATTATAGACTGAAACCTCCACAAACTATAAGCTAAATAAACCTTTACTCATTTAATTTTGTGTTGGGTATTTTGTCTCAGCAATGAGAGAAAAGAGACTAAGACACCATTTGTATTGAAAACTCAGATGTTTCTCTTCACTCTTGCAGTGTTTTAAACCTGGCCACCTGCTTCTACTCAACAGATAGAGCATAATGTGAACAGATCATCACCGAAAATTATGCCAGCTGTGCTGATCTGAGGGACCAGTCACTAATAGGGTCATCTAGTACACAGTTTACTGATGGCAGTAGTTTCACAAAGGATGGCACTAGGAAGGCAGATTATGACATAGCCTCACCCACATCACTGAAGTGAGAGTACTTCCTTTTGGGACTTCTGCCCAAAAGACAGAATTTGTTGTCCTCACCTAGCTCTTGCTTAATGAGAGGTTAATATATCATATGTACTGGCTCCAAATATGCCTTTCCGGTCCTACATGCACATGCAGCCATTTACAAAGAGGAATTTGATTGTTGCCAGCCTTCAATAAAACATGGACCAGAGATCCTCATTCCCCATGAGGCAGTAAATCTTCCAAGTGAAGCAGCAGTTGTCCATATCAAGGGACATCAAATTTCCATGGGGTCCATTTCCCACAGTAACTCTAAGGTAGATTTCACTGCCAAACAGGCCACCCTCCAATAGAACTCTGGCCTATCAATAATCCTACCTATAGTACCATTCCAAGATCTTGACTTAGAACCAGGATATTCCATAGAAAAGCTTCAAATGATTCATAATGAAGGAGGAACTCAAAAGGACCAAAAGTGGTACATGGGACCTCAACTGCTCATGCCACAAGGAGTACAATGGAGTCATTAAATCCCTACATGATGCCTTCCACTTAGGACAAGAGGCCACCACTGCTATGGCACATAGGCTCTTTATAGTGCCTTAAGTCCATACTGTTGTAACTCAGGTCTGTAAGCCACATCCTGTCTGTACCCTCCATAACACACAGACTCATCTTCCCCCATTGCCTGATGCAACACCTTGTTATCCTTCATGATGCTGTTAAAAATGTAGCACCTTTGTAATTCACTGGGCCATAGAGCTCTGCCCAATGCATAATATGACACTTACTACTTAGAATTGTATTCATATAGAAGCTGGTCTCCCTCCCCAGAGTGAGAGCTCTTTAAGTGTCAAAAGAAGACCAATAATAAAGGAAGTTATCTCAAGATCCTAGCATGTATCTTGACACAGAGTAGAAAAATACATTTTGGATTAAACCATAGTGACTTCACCAGTACTGTGAACTCAAGAAGGAATAAAAATACTGCACTTGTTTTAAAGAGCTTAGAGTACTTAGTGACCACTGTAGCAGCTTTCAGAAGAATGGCAAATGACACCTACAATTTTGCTCTATAAGGCACATCCTGAGGAACAACATTTTGGGCATTTAGTAACACTGATAAACAAATGGCACAACCACAAGATGTTACTAATGAGTCTAAATGATGTATTACCAACATTGAGATAAACAAAAAGTGTCATCTAGGGAAAAAGATTAGTTAATATCAGTTGATTTTCTTTTTACAGGAAAAGATTCAACAGAAGTCTTTAGAATTCTGAGAAGAATTTGGAACAGTTTAAAACACACAGCAATTTGTATAGGTTCCGAGAGGAAAAAGTAAGATCCCTATCCTAGTTACTGGGGTATATTTGTGATGAAAAACAAGATATGGTGGCACATTTCTTTTTGTGCAGTGTTGTGGGTGTGGAAATGAAATAAAGGCAGGCTTTAGAAGGTATAGAGAAAGTTTATGGATTCAAAAGAAAGAAAATTATAACTATAATAGTGCTATGTGGTTGCATAATATGCAATACTATTAAGTATCCTCTCTGGACAAAGAGAGAGTTCTTTGAAAAGCAAAATGCCATAAAGATCAGAAAGCGAGTCAACAAATGCTATTAGGTGAAGTCCATTAAAGAAAGAATTCCCTTTCCTGAGTATCTTCCTTTAAGTATAATACAAGATAATCATGTTTGACTTGTGGAACAGAATATGAGACTCGCTGTCTAGCAAACTGAGGAAGATCATTTCTCTGGTCTCTGTTTTTCATTTCTAAAATGAAGGTGTGGGCCAAGACAGCATTCCTCAAGATTGTTCTGGAACATTTAACAGATATTACATGAAGAAAATTGTCCCTATTTAAACAGATTTGGGAAAGGTTAGGATAATCTAAAAACATACAGATTTTTTCCTTGTAGGATCTGACAGAAAGTTAACTATATTAAGGCAGGTTTCTAAGAGGGTAATATAATCAGCAATATTTCTTGCAGAATAGACTATATCGAGTGACTAGTGTTTTACTGAATAGACATCAGAACATTCTAGATTATAAAGATTTTTTAAGTCTCTTTTAGCATTTATAGTGTTTAGATTCTAAACTAGAAGCTCTTGACCATACTAATACCACATGATAACACACCACAATCAACTAACTTAATAATTCACCTATGGCCAGAAAAATAGATGCAAAATCTCCAGTTTCAAAGAATTAGCAATTGACATTGATATTGATATTTCTCTCTCTCTCTCTCTCTCTCTCTCTCTCTCTCTCTATATATATATATATATATATATATATATATATATATATAATTACTTTAAACCAAGAAGCTATGGCTAGATTCACTATTTTATAATTAATATTTATTCTATTTATTAGAGATACTCATCATATTCTAGCCTCTAGGCATGTTTACAAATAAGACAGAGAATAAAGAGGCTGTTTATCATATAATAAAAATCCACAGACAGTACAGTCCAAAGATCACACATACACACAAGCTACACACCACCTTGGTATCCAACTGTGAGTTTCATCAGTTCTTTCATGCACGCCAGACACTACAGTTTCTCTTTGTACTCCCTACATAATTCCACCATCTCCAATCCAGAATATAAAACCTAAAACACATGACCTGTTGATGGAAATGATAAAATATATGGTCAGATTCATCATCTCAAGTCAAAAGTCCTATAACCTTGTACAAAAAGAGACTGCTGGCTGGGAAAATATAAAGGAGGAAGAGGTGGTTGTACAGACATTAGAGACCAAGTAATCTGTAACTACGTAATTTTAGGGAAGGGGCTTTTGTGTCTTTGTATGTACCCAGACTGGCCTCAAACTTTCAAACCTTTTGCCTTTCTTAAGATTTGCCTAAGAAAGTAGAGAGTGAGCTAATTAAGTACATGACTGAGTCATGTGTGAACAGGTGTAGAAACAGATGAGAGAAGTGTGCTGAGTAGACATTGATATCTAAATCCAGAATGTGTTGAAACAGTGCAATTGGAAATCTGAGGTCCAGATGTCAGAGACTTTCAACAGCAAACAACTTTTTTCCATAAAATATTATATCAGAGTACATAAGGAATATTTATCTTCTGATGTGTAGAAGGACTGCTGTGGACTGGAACTGGAGGCTAGGTAATATATTGGAGGCTATAGAAACAAGCTTATCTAATGGCAGAAAAAATTTTTAGTAGCTATTTTAATTGAACAAGATTTCCATTTAGCAGACTGAAAGAAATAAGAAGACTACAGCACTAAAGAAAGCATTAAGAGAGAGCAAATAGTTCCAGAAACAAAGGGGAACTTTCAAATGTAACTCTAATTTCTGGAGAGATGAAAAGCATATTGCACCTATAATTTGACTTGAAACAGAATTCTCCAGGGTTCACATGAAGAGTTTGAATAAAGGTGTAGACAATGCTAAAGGAAAAAAATAAGGAATAGCAGGGAGGGAGATAGAGTGTTGTGAAAAAGGAAAACCAAGTATAAGAGGCAATTGCAAGTTAAGAAAATGATTGGTAAAATGGAAATTAAAAACATATAACAAATGTGAATGAAGAAGCAGAGACAAATACAAATGAAATAAAAAGGTTATTCACAGAAATAATTAAGGAAAACGTCCCAAGCATAGGAAGTGATGTTCAGACATATGAGGCATACAGAACTCCAGCCAGCTACAACCAAAACAGATCTATACCCAGACATATAATAATCAGGATCTCAGATATCCATCACAACAACAAAATATTAAAAGCAGTCAGAGCAAAGAAACAGATCACCCATAAAGGAAAACTCATCAAAATCACAGCAGACTTCTTGATGCAAACTATCAAATCAAGAAGAGCTTGGAGTGAAGTATTCCAAGCCCTGAAAGAAAATAACCTCTAACCCAGAATGATGTATCCTGCAAAACTGTCTCTCAAAATTAATGGAAAGACAAGACATTTCCACGACAAAGAGGAACTGGGGGAGTTTGTGACCACCAATCCAACCCAGCAAAGAATACTGAAGGACATTCTAGAGAAAGAGAAGAAAATCACCAGGATTCCAGAAACAATGGCAGAAAGCCCTCAAAGAAAGGGGCAGACAGTGGAATGAAGGAGAAAAGTAAACAAACAACAATGACAGAAAAACAGGATAGCAGAGATAAGACAGGGAAGATTGGTTATATCGCTGTTTTATCTTGACTGATTTTATTTGAATCTGGCATGCTTGAGAGTGTCAAGTCTGAGAATAGGGGCAACTACTCTGAAGCTGACAGGATTCAATAGGATGCCCATTCTGGTTTGATTGTTAACTGCCTTTGAAGTCCTATAATGCCTCCAATGTTCAGTATTTATTAATAGTGCTATGTATCACTAAGTTTAGTTATACTATACCTGATGATACAGACAATTTTATTGAAAATAACAGGAGACATCATGGTGACAACTGTAGATCACCTAGTATTGTGGTTTTATATGTCCTTTTCATTTCATGTTTTTCTAGGAATTTGTATTGTTGACTTGTTTTGATTTGTTTTTCCCTCTAATACAGAAAGGCTAGGTATGCAATGTAGAGACTTATACATGTGTAGAACTTCTAAACAGTTTACGAGAATTGATTATAGTTATTGTAAAAAAAGAGAGGAAAAGAAAGTACTCCAAAGGATATAACTGTATGTATGTTTAATTGTGTAAGATTGATAACCATATTACTAAGTTTTTGTTGGACAGATGAACAGAGCTAATTGCAGTCTCACTGTTTAAATGCCTACTTTGTATGCTTTACTTTTGTAACTTGAACTACTACTTCTAGGAGGAAAATATGTAATTGTTAGTGTAATTGTAATTGTAGTGATTTCTTACTGGTTTTTGTTTTTGTTTTTGTTTTGTAATTTTGTATTATTTCTATCCTCTTTCTGTTTCATTTTTTTCTCTAAATAAAAAAAGTGAAAAAAAACATATAAGAAGCAGAAGGCAAGGTGCAGAACATTTCCTACAGCAGAAAGGTAGAGAGCTGGAACATATGAGTGAAACACCAGGAAGCAATGAAGAAGGGTCTCAGAGACAGCTATCTGATAACTAAATGCCAAGAGTATGGTGTCTGGGAATGTTCCAGGGAAAAACACAAGCTCTCCTGTGGATCAAAAATAACAAGGGCATTTTAATGTCTATGAATGTCCAATAAGTATCTAAATTATAATCACTCAGATGTAAGCTGTCGAATTATTTTAATAAAATTACACTAAACAATGCAGATGGTACTAAATCTCCTAATGAAAATATATTCAATAGTTCCTTTAATTTGATGGCTGAGTCCACTTTCAACTTATCCAAAAATGTGATTTGTAAGTAAAAGGAGGCAGAGTACACCTCTAGGTGTACTCCTGCTCTTCTTAAAAAATTTATTTGTGGGGAAAAAGATGGCGGATCAAAAGGTAGCATGGTAGAGAGCCTCTCTGAGAAAAACAACTCAGATGCTAGAATTCAACACCATGGAGAAGATCAGATGAAAGGAGAGGGATTCTTATGACCCAGGAAGAAACTGAGGAAAAAGAAAGAAGAAAGAAAGAAAGAAAGAAAGAAAGAAAGAAAGAAAGAAAGAACGAAAGAAAGAAAGAGAAAAAAGGCAGGGAGCATGGACGGAGGGCTGGAGCTGGTCCTACTCTGTGTTGGACCAATGAACTAGTTCCGTGCTGTACTGGGCTCATCTTGGAGTTGGGAGACTCATGGTTGAGCTGAGGTCATGATCCTGCTGGGATGTGAGGTTAGTGAGCCTGAGCCCCTTGGTGGGAGGAGGCACCACAATAGGGAGAATACTGGCAACGTGGTGAGTGCTGGGAACTGGGTCCCACAAAAGGGGTGACCAGCTTGACAACATATTGGAATTGGGCAGACAGGCAACTGCAGTGGCATCAGTTGGCTGCTTCTGGCCCAAAGCAGACTGGCAGGATCTGCTTGGGCTGGGCCACACCCCTGGTCAGGACCCAATAGCCAGGGACAAAAATGTCCCAAACCTGTGACATCCACAGGGCACAGACTAACATGCTGAAGCACTCACTGGGTGACTGGCTTTGAGGAGAGGGGCCAGCCCACATCAGCCCTGCATGCACCTCACAGATCAACAGTAAACTGAAGAGGGCAACAATCCCCTAGTCCATACACTTCAGAAAAACTAAGCAATACGGAAAGGACCTGAGACCTCCACCATATACCTGAAAGAAACCAGAAACATGATGAGAAACAAAAAAAAAGCCTCCAGCCACTAACCCATGGAAAATAAGTCCAGGAGAGGTAAATAAATACAGAAGAGATCAAAGGATGCAAACATGCAATATCAGACACAACCTCAACGGAAATAAAGAAATACTTCCATGACCTCACTGATGAATTTAAATCTGAAATTCTAACTCAAGTAAGACAATATATAAGAAGATTAATAAAAGAAATGCTAAGCATCTCTCAAGAAGACACAAATGGAAGAATGAAGGAACCCAGAAAAAGGAGAGAAATCTTTGATGAAGAATAAACAAAATCTACAATACATAAAACAGATCCAAAGAGAATGCCAGGAAATTAAAAACTCCATTGAAAGCTGGCAAAAATTTTTGACAGAAACTAAAAACAGACTTTCAAAACTGGAAGATAGATTTGCAATGTATGATTGAGAAAGGAAAGATCTCTTAAAAATAACAAGAACCAGGAAGTAACAATACAAAGGCTAGAAGATGACAAGAGAATCTATAACTTAAGAATAATAAATGTGAGTGAAGAAGCAGGGGCAAATACAAAAGAAATAAAAAGGCTATTCACAGAATTAAGGAAAACTTCCCAAGCACAAGTAAAGGAAATGATATTCAGATATATGAGGCATACAGAACTCCAGCCAGCTACAACCAAAACAGATCTATACCCAGACATATAATAATCAAGATCCCAGATATTCATTACAAGAACATAATATTAAAAGCAGTCAGAGAAAAGAAACAGATCATCTATAAAGGAAAACCCATCAAAATCACAACAGACTTCTCGACACAAACTATCAAATCAAGAAGAGCTTGGAGTGAAGTATTCCAAGCCCTGCCCTGAAAAAAAATAACCTCCAACCCAGATTGATGTACCTTGCAAAACTATCACTCAAAATTAATGGAGAAACAAGATGTTTTGATGACAAAGAGGAACTGGGGGAGTTTGTGACCCCCAATCCAACCCTACAAAAAATACTGAAAGACATTCTAGAGAGAGAGAAGAAAATCACCAGGATTCCAGGAACAATGGCAGAAAGGCCTCAATGAACAGGGCAGACAGTGGAATGAAGGAGAAAAGTAAACAACAATGACAGAAAAATAGCATAGCAAAGATGAGGCAGAGAAAATTGGCTATAGTTTGATTTTATCCTGTTCCAGTCTGTCTACTTGTACTAGGTTTGAAAGCACAGACAGCTACCCCAAAAATAACAGGATATACTATGGTAAATATCCTTAATTCCCTATTAACTTTAACTGAAGACCTGTATTACTTACACTATCTTACTATGACTGATCTTATTTAAATCTGGTTTGTTAGATCGCTGATTGTCTTGACTAATTTTATTTGAATCTGATATTCTAGATAGCATCAAGTCTGAGAGTAGAGGCAAATATTCTGAAGATGACAAGATTCAACAGGATACTCACTCTGGTTGGACTATTAACTGCTTTTGAAGTCATATAATGTCTCCAATATTTTGTTTTTATTAATATTGATATGTACTGTTACCTCCAATTATACTATGCCTGATGATATAGACAATTCTATTGAAAATAAAAAGAGACATCATAGTAACTACTGTAGATCACCTAGTATTATGGTTATATGACTTTTTCATTTCATGATTTTCTAGAAATTTGCTTTGTTGACTTGTTTTGATTTGTTCTTCCCTCTAATGCAGAAAAGATAGGTATACATGTAGAGAGTCATACATGCATAGAACTAAACAGTTAGCAAGAATTGAATATAGTTATTGTAAAAAAGAAAGGAAAAGAAAGTATTCTAAAGGATATAACTGCATGTATGTTTAAGTGTAAGTCTGATAACCATATTACTAAGTTTTTGTAGGATAGATGAACAGAACCAGTTGCAGTCTCACTGTTTAAATGTCCACTTTGTATGCTTTACTTATGTAACTTGAACAACTACTTCTAAGAGGAAAATATGTAATTGTGAACTAGTGATTTCTTACTGTTTTTTGAAATTATGTATTATTTCTATCCTCTTCTTGTTTGTTTGTTTTCTTTAAATAAAAAAGAAATTTATTTGCACACTTACAAGACTTAAGAGGCATTCTCGAACATTTGAATTTGGTTGGAAAGCTTTCTTATTCTTATTTCTTTGAAAGAAATATTGAAATTAAATGAATATATATATAAATTGTCCAGCTACCCTACAACATTTATGAAAATAAGATGTTATCTTAATGAAGTAAGTTTTAAAGTGACATTTGAATCACTAGATGGCTCATTAGCTGCTATGAAAACAAACCTCAATCTCTTATTTCGCTTTTTCTAATATTAGCTAACAATAATTCAACTCCTTCAATCCTTCCAGGTGACTCCAAGTTCACAGTAAATGCTTCAAAAGGTACAAGGATCATTTTCAATTCCAGAAGGCCTAAGACTAACTGTTTTTAATTCATTCTGAATGGCTGTAGGCCAGAATCATCCACTAAAGGAGCAAGACAGTGAAAAATGATCAATCTATCTGGCAAATCTATTTCATAATCTCAGTACAGTGCACAAACACCTAAATATACAAAAAGGGAGAAAGAATTACTATCATACAACTGCCCTCAGGTTTTCAGCCTACATTTTAACATGGGAAAATGTATTGTTAAATTATATGCATATATTTGTTTATTTGAAATTAATCAACTTAGTTATGTGATATATGAAACATGTTTTTTCATAAGAAGGACATTTTAAGAATCATTTAAGATGTGGGCAGCTGTTTTGGGGACAATGGGAGGAATTATGGTGGCCATTGTTGATTTCCTGTTATCTTGTTTTGAAATCCTGTGTCACACTATCTTATTTTGATTGGTTTTATTCTCTCTAAAATAATATTTTAAAAACCATAAAAAGAATCATTTAAAAGCAAACAAGATTAAGGTAATATAAAACAAAGTAGCTGACTCTAAAGAAAAATAGGTTTTCTTGATCTTCATGCCAACATTGTAAAATAAATGAAATATTGAATGAAAGGATCATACTTTATCACAACTAATGAGAGTCACAATATGTGAGTTTACATATATATTTATTTATATATCCTATATTTTAAGGGCCTTTTTCCAATTTTCATTTTTTACTATTAGAAAAATCTATTTCCTGAAAAAATTTCTTAGATGTTTTCATTCATTCAACATTTCTTTGGCTATGAATTTAATTACAGGTGAAAAAAATAAAGCACTCAAGAAGACAAGGTGGTCTTCTTACGTGGCCCATAGTATTACTTCAAAAACCGCTGTCATAGTACCTTGGTTCTAGTTCCCATATATATGCAATTGTCCTTTCACCCATTACTTGTAACAGAGTCAGCCATGAAAACTTCCTGTTCATAAAAATTATGTGTATATTGACTAAGTTAATGAACTTTGGAAAGAACTGTTCATTCCTGAAATGTTAAAACCAATACTTATAGTCTGATAAAACTGCATATGTATATAGATAATTTATATATATATACACACATTTATACATATGGATACACATACATATGTATATATGTATATGCATAAACACAACATACATTTAATAGACATACATATATACCTATATTATGAAGGCATAAACACACACACATATAGTTGGATAATTCATGGAGTCTATTTGTTCAGTTAAATTGCTATTATACCTTGGGATATAATATTATACCTTGATGTGGAACTTGAGAACTCCTTATTTGAATCTGAGAAAAGAAATTCTTGGCATATTCTTTTAAGTAGAGAAAGAGGCTTCTTGATGTCAGCCAGACACTTCAGAGGAACATTAATGTTCTGAGATTTCTAGCAAATTAACAGCCCAGGTAACAAAATGCAAGGAACTCTGGCCAGTTGCTAACTCACTCGGTTGGATCTGGCCACTTTTCTGTGTATCCCAACCATACTAAATGGAGCATAAGTTATTTGAGTAATGAGTCAGAAAATGTCTAGCAGCCCCAGTGAGTGCAATGATAGACGTGATGCTTAAGATAAATTTCAGAGATATTAGGACAGTGTTTTCATTTCTGATATAGGCAGACCACATCTCTCTCAGGAATGAACAAAGTTCTCTCCTTTCTCCCTGGAGATAGAAGCTGAGCTGAAGGCTTCCTCTCACTCTAAAATTTAAAATTTCAAGTAAAAAGCATAGAAAGAGTCAGTATCACTGGATTGAGGATTAAAAGCCTTGAGTTCAAGTACTATTTTTGGCAGTCTGCTGCCTTTCTTGGCTAATACAAGTCATTACTTTCTTGAAGTAACTTTCTTCTGCAGAGGTGTTTCTAATGCCAAATCCTATCAACCATCCAGGAAAGACCATAGTGAGATAGAGTGGTTGACATGTGATATCTGCCAGGGGTGTACAAATGGGGCATCCTGGCAATTTTGCCCTATTTGACACTTATTGATTAGAGCAATCTTGCTAATTCATGCTCCCAAATCACTAGGATCTTTTTAAAATGCAGATTCTGTATCAGTAGCTATGGGCTACATTTCTAACAGTAATCACTGGTGCTGCTGACATTGCTGGCTCAGGGACCACACAAGGAGCAGGCTCATGTGTGCAGTAGCACACACCCACACACACACACACACACACACACACACACACACACACTTCACACATTTTCTTGACCTTATTTCATTATGGGAGATGTTTACCACATGCCAAGAATGGAAATAAGCACATAAACTATATGATTTTACTTAATTATTCTCACTCCCCTCAAGATATACCAGATTTTCTAGGTAAGGAGATGCAGATTTAAAGACACTAAATAATTTGCCACCCATCACAGAGGTGACAGGTAATGCAAATGAGAATTGACCCAGAAAGAGTAACTTCAGCACTGTGCTCTCAACCTCTACAATTTGTTACCTAGGAACCAAAACAGTGCTGGACTGTTAACACAGTGCCAGGCACAAGGCTGTTTTACACATGTACCTTTTCCAGTTTCCTTTTAACAGTGCTAGGAGATAGGTAATGTCATTTTTATTTTACAAATAACAAAAGTAATTAACCTTCCTTCAACTGCCTCCAATGCAATGAAGCTGTAGCAATTCTTATTTAAGTATAAGATCACATTAATAAAATATCTCTTATAAATTAAGCAGAAGGAACAGTATTCTAATGAGAAGACAATTTAGTAGCATGTATATAAGACTATTAGCAAATACATCAAAAATATTCCCTTAAAATTCATCCCATTTAAGTGTACACATGTTTTGACAGATGATTGCCTCTTCAGAGAATTATCAACATCCAAATGATTACTCATCCTGAACAGAGTCCATCAGTGGAAAAAGTATCAAAGATTCATTTTTTATCAACTTCTTTTACTACCTACAGGAAACTTCATTATTAACAAGCTAATGAAATGATTGCATCGGTGAATTTCCCTGGAGATGAGACTCCAGTAGAAGCAGTTGACAATGGATGCTACACTTACACACAGTGAAGAAAAGCAAACACCACAGTAACATAAGAGCAGGGTTTTGATTAGTTTGTCTAAAACCTAAAGGTTCCAAGCAGGATTATCAATCTTGGTTTTAGGCTACTCCTTGCAAACAAGTATATAGAGGGGAAAGAAAAACTTGATGCTTAAGATTCCACACCCTCAAAGGGGTACAACCTAGGCATCACGATATCTTAAAGCTCCCTAGTTTCCTGCTGTGCGTTCAAGGTGGAGAATCTCCAGATTAAGTCAGTGCCAATATATGGGAATACCATAACTGTCAGAGGAATGAATGTCTAATTGGGGAATATTATCAAAGCAGAAGGCAGAGGTATCTGAAGAGTAAGTGTCTTTCTCTCAGGATGGTACGCTTGAATTTCATTAGCAGACATATTTTACAGAAAAGAATTTGCACAGTCTTAACTGCCAAAATGTTCTTCACCCCTTGCCAGAATCGTTTCCACTGGAGGGCAGTCTCCTCTTGGGAAGAAATGAATGGGGCCATTTAATCTTACCAGAACAAAGTTCAAAATTTTTACTAACACTGGATGAGTTTAAACACAATATTTTAGAGAGACAATATTTAGGGCAAGAAGGATTTGTATTATATGTAAAGATATCACAAAAGGGAACATTTACTTCTGCCTGCTAAAACAAAACAATATTTTAACCCCAAAGATAAATGGGTAAACATACAAAAGGTCTTAAGGTATACAAATACAGCAACAGCAAATAAAATATATGTCTACTAGGCACCAGAACCTTTATAGGTCTACTAGGTTTTAGATCCTTTGCTAGACACAATTTAAATACTTTACAAGACCCTCAGAATAATTCTTTTCTATTTTTATTAGTACATGCTAACGTACATAACGATTACAATCCTGTGGAGAGTTGCTACATGTGCATAACACACCTTAGTTTTTCCCCTTTCCCTCCACCTCTCCCTTTTCTTGCCAGTATTGGATTCATTTATTTATCTTATAGGTCTTTATAAAGTTAATTATCATACTTATCAATGCACAACCAGATTAATAAGTCAAAGAAAACCACATAAGACAATTACATTAAATCAAAATACATGGTTAGATACTGTGTCCATTATGAATTACAATTCATACTTCTCTCTCTCTCTCTCTCCCCTATCTTTTATGTTGCACTTAGGATGCACCCTGAGACCATAATACTAAGTGAGGTCATGGTTTCTCTAATATGAGAAACTCCATAAAGTACAAACCTCAGAATAATTTTATATATATATATATATATATATATATATATATATATATACACACACACACACACACACATGTATTTTGTATATAAGTGCATATTATGTGCATGTGGTACTGTTTTGGGGGGAGTTTTATTTTATGAGACAGGGTCTTGCTGTGTAGGGCAGGTTGGTCTTTAACTCACTATGTAGCCAGCCCAAGTTAGCCTCAAACTTGTAGCAAGCCTCCTGCCTCAGTCTCTTGAGTGCTGGGAGTACGAATGTGGTCCCACCACATCCGGCAGTGCTGGGGATTGAACATAGGTATCAGACATGGTAGGAAATTGCTCTATCACTGAGCTATACTTTTAGCAGTTTGTTTTTATTACTTTATTTTGTGATGGTGCCTCGCTAGGTTACTCAGGCAACCTTCCTGCTCAGCCTCCTGAGTAGCTGGGAATATATGTGCATACCACCACCCTTGGCACAATGCTATATTTCATAGGTTAGAAAACTGAACCTGAGTTTGACTGCAGAACTAGCTCCTGTAATCACTGATGTTACTGCTTTACAACCAGTCAGAAGCAACATTGGCCCTATGCATCAGGACACGAGCCTCTAAATCAGAACATAACACAAAATAGAGAAGCTTTCTTTGTATTAGGTTATAAAATAAAGTGACAGGAGGTAATTTGGGCCAAGCGTTCTTATTTGCAACAGAAAATGCCCTCCCCTCCCCAGTCAGCATAGTTCAGTTTCTGTTAGTTGCCCAAGTAACAGTTCCTTTTACGGTTCCTGTTACTTCAGTTTCTTAAAAATGATGCCCATTGTAAAACCCAATCAAAGACAGCCAAGTAGTCTGCTTTTGTATACTTCCTGCTTGCAAATTCCATATAAGTTCTATACCACCATAGATCTGGGCCTGACATTTTTTTTTTCTTTAGGTCAGTACCCATTAACATAAATAAACCTACCTCCAAATCCTGAGTGTTTCTGTTTGCCATAGCAATGTATCCTTTTTTTTTTTTTTTATCTTTTAAGACCTTTCACAGGTTGCTTATGGTGCCTCTTCTTTCCATGTGCAACTCCTTTAAATTCCACTGAGGATGACTTTGCTATTGCTATTGCTACGGCTCCTGTCTCTATACAGAACGTTGAACTAGCTGGTCATATTTCCTTGGATACTTATTTCCAAGGTCAGGGGTTGCCAAACATCTGCTGGAAAGGCCTGAATGATGAACATTACAGGCTCTGCAGGCCCCCCAGTTTCTACTTGAGTCTACTTGAGTCAGTGATACATATAATAGATGGCAAGAAGGAAAGGGCAGAGTTGTGTTCCAACAAAACTATTTATTGTCATTAAAACTTGAGTTTCACATCACCTTCCTGTGCCACAGATTTTTCTTCTTTAAAAGTTTTTCAGTCATTCAAAAATGCAAAACCATTCTTAACTCATAAGTAAAAAAAAAATAGGCTATATTCAGCTGGTGGGTCATATTTTCTAGGCTGCTCTTGAATAACAAGGTTTCCTGTATTTGAAGCATTTGCCCAAATGCAAATGGGAGCCAGCATTCTAGGAAATATTAATAATAAAATATTATCAAGATCAACTTTAGAACAGTTGAACATATGCAATTAACACTTTTTCTACCTTACAAACACTTCTTGAGTAAACGGTTACATGAGCTGAGATTTGAAGGGATCTTAAAGGCTACAGTGGTGTTAATTTCAAAAGTCATTTTCTAGATCCTTGACACACCATGCACCAACAAGTACAAGTATACCTCCTTCTAGAAAAAAGCCCTGCAGACTGATCAGGGGTCAGAGAAGTTCCTTCCATGTTCAGACCTATTCATGAGATAGTCTGTTCAGCTCTTTAGGAGTTTGTGAGCCAGTTGACACAGGTTGATTACCTGAAATTGGCCAGGGTTGGGCCATCTGAATCACTGAAATAAGAAATTCACAAATACTATAAATTAGGATTCATTTTGCTCTAGGCACCAGTTAAATATTGACCAGCACAGGGCTTCCATTATCTCCTTCCCACTGGGATACTCTGCTTAGACCTCTGTTAAATGCCACACATGCACATACACTCTCGTGAACTATGAAGGCAACAACCGGATCCAGAGGATGAAAGACATTGCCTCAAGTCATAAACAGATGTCATCCTTAAGTCACTGTTCTCCAAGGACTCCCAAAGATATTTCTATTTTATTTGAAATATCATCAGTTGGAGAGTAATTTTCAAACATTTTGCCTTCAATAAAATTAATCAGAAGTTATTATCTCCTCTAATTTTAAGTGTTCATCTAACACGGAAAAACCAATGTAGCTGGATGTGATAGCACACATTTATATTCACAGCATGGGAAAGCTAAGGCAGGAGGATCACTGCAAATTTGAGGCCAGCCTGGGCTACAAAATGAGTTCAAGGCCAGCCTCAACTGCATAGTGAAACTTTACAGGAAAAAAAAAAACTTAAATTGCAAAGAGTTACACTGCATTATACAGTTGTGATCCAAGAAGCGCCATTTCACAGCTGGATAAAACTAGCTCATTTTCTACAACCTCCAGTCCATAGCCATTTTTATTTTTGCTACTACTAAATGGAGATTCTAACAATGTAATATCTAGTGATGCCCTGAAGTTCCTCGATGAGACGTTCATTTTTAAGCAAGAGACTCTCTGAATATTTCTGATTTCTAGTCTCGCTCCACTAAAGCACATGAGCCCATAAGCCTAATCTAAACATTTCATTTCGAATGTACCTTTTTTGCATTTTCTGCCTTAATCTTAGTTTTGCATCACTTTAGGCATCAACAAAACCATTTTAGTATAACACTTTCCCTTTAACTTTGCAAGATTAGAAAATAAAAAAGAGCATTTACTACTAAGTGAGTTGAAATATCTAAAAGGGGATTACACCCCTGTCTTGGTTAATCTTTTCTCGTTGCTTGGATAAAATACCTGATGCCAAAAGTTAGGGAAGGAAAAGTAGATTTCTTACAGTTTTTGGAGGTTTCAGTCCATACTCAGTTGGCTACAAGGCAGTTTGGCATGGTGGCCCCATCAGCTGGGCATGAACCAGTGAGAGAGAGAGACACACCTTCTTGCCACCAATATATGGTATCCTGGCTCCACTCCTAGGTGGGTGTAATACACCACCAATCCAAGTGCTAGACAATGAACCAAACACAAATGCTAGTTTTGGTTGAGTCAATAATTGCATGAGGCTTGAGGTCCACTGACTTAACAATGACAATCCTTATTTGTCAATAAATATGATAATAGTGAATGAGCTAAAAGTGAGTGATCTATACCTACTTCTGAAACAAACTTCTTTCTAAGCTTTAGGAAAAAATATGAAGGATTTCAACATTCCTAAAACTTTACAACATAGTTATGAATAAATTGAATGTGTAGGCTCACATTTGCCTGTTCAATCTTTAGAAATCAATCTTTGGAGCCAAACATAGGTGCATTTTGTTGTAGTTCCATTGTAACTATTTACATTGTAAGGTGATAGTAGTATTTATCCTATTTGTTGGGGGGGGTATTCACATACAGATTTAATTTTTATTTATAGACTCAACTCACATGTTGCTATTTTTCACTTGGATCCACAGATAGTTACACATTTTTCAGCAAAATATTTAAATGAAATTCTGAGACTTACAACTTCTTTCAGTGAAGCCAAGAAAGATCCACAGTGAACAGACATACAAATCAACACAGGCTTGCTACACAAATGCACACATCAATATCAAGTTAATACTTAAATTCTTAATTCTAACTCTGGTTCTTTTCATCTTTTTTCTAGTTCTTTTCAAGACCAACTTTGTAGCAATGTATTTTTTCTTCCACTTAGATCCATAAAGTAATAAAACAGAATCTGTTACCTAGATCCTTTGATTCTCTGTGAAAATATTTCCTATCCTTTGAAACAATGTTTTGAGAATTTTCACAGTTATTTTACATTTTTCTTTCTAAATTTCAATATATTTAGTCTTCACCTATGGGGAATTCTCAGAGCCTTTATATCTGCAAATGCACACTGGGATTTTGAAAGCACTACTGTACAGCATTATCACTATATTTTTGGGAATTTCTTTTCTTGTTTTAACTTTGGTTTGGATCGGTTGGGTCTGGTCTGGTCTGGTTTGGGGGTGGGTTGGGTTGGTTTTGCAGTACTGGGTGTTAAACCCAGGGTTAGGCAAGCATTCTGCCACTGGGCAAACACTCTACCTATCCTCAGTCAATACATTTTAAATCAGAAGAATTTTCTTCCTATGGACCACCTGAGGGAGGGAATACTGCACCATGAAACAAACTTTCAAGCATGATAGTCTGTAATGCACCACGGAAACTGACACATGAGAGCAAGATCAGAGTATTAGGCAAGAGAAAAAGTCGCCTGCAGTGCCGATCAGATGAGCATCATGGAAGCAAAAGAAGGATGTTCCAGACTGCTGATTTCCTCCTCATCCACCCAGATCTGATCAAAATGAATAAACAAAGGTGGACAGAGTGGGAGGCCAGGAGTCCTATAAAATAAACTATCAATTTGATAGTTCTCACATCCTGCTCACCAAATGGTTTCCTCATCAAAATAGTCAGATGTGTTCTAAGTCAGCAAACTTTAAAGGTAGAAAATAAAAGGGGAAAAAAAACTGAACTTCACCTTCAGCTGAGAGTCAACTAGAGATGAAGACTTTTAGCCATCCTGCGAAGGATCACTTAGGTATTAGAGAGAAAACTTCCTTTCATCTAAACTTTCTTCATGAAAGTAATTATTTGGTATTTATTGGAATTTAAAAAAAGAATGTTAGGAAATGTTTCATTTGTTTTCTCCTCACAGTTTAGGAGCAAAAGACAACAGTGGAGATGAAAAGTCCCCTGAAACCCATGCAGTTGATGTTTCTCATTTTACAAATGAGAAAACTGAGGCTCAAGGAATTTAATGGTCAAGGTTATAAAAAACATGAACTAGTGGCAAATTCTGGCTGATATGTCTATGTGATTATTTCTGTCTTCTGTTCCTTTATTAGCATAACTAGCCACCATTTACTGAGTTTCTACTAAGTACTAGGCACTATGCTGGGTTGTTTGCATACATTCTTTCTTTTTATTCTTAGACTATGGTAATATGGGCAGTCTTATTTCACAGACAGAGCCCAGAAAAATTCCATCTTACATCCAAGATCGCACATCTTGCCAGGGACAGCATCTGTATCAGGAGGCCAATTCTTCTATTTCCAAAGCCTTCACATCTCATTTTCTCCTTTCATCCTTCTTCTATCACTTCTTCCTAGATATTTCTACTTAAAAAAAGTTGTAATTTAAAAGAAAAATCAAAGTTCAGCTGTCCAAAACTTAATTCAAATATTCTTTTTTCCTTGTGTTTAGAGACAAATTACCACCTTCAGTCATCCAACTGGACCAAGAAGGATTTAGGCTGAGAGGAGCATACATAAAAAGATCTTTGTTTCATCACAAGGTGAGCGCATTAGAGGAACCATTCTTTTAGCTCTTAAGGAAGCTAAACTTGATCATATTTCTATTCTTTCTCTCCATATTTATTAAAGATCAACTTATTCAGAAAAAATGAAGTTGCTAACAAGTTATTACTTATTTCTTTAAAATGCATGTCATCAGTAAAAGGGACATGCAGACAAAACATTTCACAATCCAGGGAGAGATTCTAACAAGTACCACTCTAAAATCCTCAAAAGGAAAAAAGAGGGAAAGGGGGAAGGGAAGGACAAAAGACACACAGGAAGAGATAAGAAGTGATGTGCAGATCCTCTGCAACAGATCCTCTGAGTCTTGCATTGCACTACCCAAGGCCAATCAAGTCTGACGGTCTGGGATGAGACACAGAACTCTGCATTTGGGTAAATGATGCTGATTGTTATAATTTATATCAAAGTTAACCTACTCTAAGAAAGGACTTGTAAATGTGTTGCTCATAGGATTTAAATAGTTTCCAAGTTTACCTAAAAATCCAAAATTAACCTGCAGCCAAAATTGTTCACAGGTACAATGTTGTCACATATGGGAGACCAAGTCCAGTTGAATACAGGAGACATTCCACTGAGAGAGACTGCTGTTTGTTGCCTCAGGTTCTGCTGAGCAGATTACTCACTAGCAGGAGGTCATCAGCAACACTCTTAAGCAACAGAAGTACCTTCCTGAGTGCTAATTTTCAATTCATCCAGAAATCAGTCAGGTGCTACTTTATGACATTTTGGTCAAAGATGGCCCCATAAGAGTATGTAACTCAATGATGTTGTAGCCATGCTACTTTATGTAGTTTAACTACATGATGTTCAAATGGTGAAATCAACACATTTAAAAAAATACATCTTCAAAAACATATGATAGTATTTCAGTGTCAACCTATTTATCACATCATGCATGCCAGTACATGGTAATACACTGAAATAGATGCAAAACACTAATGGAGGAAAGTGAATTTCCTTCCTATTCCAGTCCCCTCAGGCCGAATAACTTCTTTCTTGCACCTTTTAAACACATTTTGTGGAATTATGCATAGGCTTGCTTTCTTTTCTGCTAATGTACAAGGAAGAAATCATTATACACATGGTCCTCCTTCAGGTTTTCCTCAATAATGTCTAGTAGGCCATGCTTCACATTGTATGTACATTGACATAAATTCTTAAATAGCACCACAGTCCTGCACCATGCAGATATACGTTAAAGGATCTGACAAGTTCACTTTTGACAGACATTCAGATCTTTATCAATCATTTGCTAATACAAATTATTTGCTACAAGGAACATTTGCTCATATCTTCACCCATGTGTGAGCATTTGGGATAAATTTGTAGGAAAAAAATGGAACAGGCAAAGGATATGTGCATCTTTATTTCAAATACTATCAAATTTTCTGTCCAAAGAGGTTAGGGCAATTTAAACATGTATTAATAGTACATGATGCCTTTTGTTTCTACGGTGCCCTCATTAAAACACCATACTTATAAAATATTTTGCCACAGTGATTTCTTACTAGAGAAAGTACTGATGAGTTAATATGAACTTAACTTGGCAGCTACATTTCTGTTGAAGAATGAAGATAGAGAAATAGGGTTTAGGGTTAACTTCTAGGCTTACATTTCCTTTATCCTATATACTTTTTCCTGGATAAATCCTCCTAAAAAATCTTACTAATCTTCCTCATCCTGGAAGTCTTCCTGAATCCCTCCAGGCTTGATTAGGAGATCTTTGTTTGGGATTGTCCTGTATCCTGTGTCCATCCTTCTGTGTTTCATTTGTGTCCACTTTCAGAGTGAACCACCTAAGCACAAATCAAGTATATATTGATGCTGTTAGCTCTCCTCCAATCTGGGTAAATTCACAAACTTGTGTTTCCCATTTAAAAATCTAAAGGGAAACTACACATCTAGAAGACTATGAATTGGCATCATCTTTGGATCTTGATTTTGCTTAGTGACAAAGTATAAAAGTAGAAGGCATCTTCTTATCAAACTATCCATTTAAAACTATAATTAAGCTGGGCATAGTGGCCATACCATAGTAATTCCAGCACTCTGGGAGCTTAAGGGAGGAGGACAGCAAGTTTAAATCCAATCTCAGCAACTCAGTGACTCATTATGACCTTGACTCAAAATAAAAAAGGCTGAGAAGGTAGTTCAGTGTTCAAGCCCTAAGTTCAATACACAGTACTGCAAAGAAAAAAAATAAGTTTTCTCAAGAAATTTTAAAAATTACCATGAATATTTAAATTTGCTCAAGTCCTGCTTGCTCCAGGACAAGTAGCCTTAACAGGTAAGAAGAACCTAGTTCAAATAGAGTCTACCAACAGATGTGAGGTTCTGCTTCATGAATTCAAAAATAATCAAAACTCACTGCTATCCCTAATTGTCAAAACAGACAGCTAGAACTCGCCAATCACCTCTACTCACCATCCCCAGGGAATTACAGACAACATGCTTCCTCTGATAATGATGTCAATTTATTGTTTGTTTTTCACTGAGTCCATGCACTTAGGAAGAAACAAGGCATAATATATATATATACTTTCAGAAAAATGCTTTAATGCTGTAAATAATATCCCAAACCACTAATGAGCCTTTTCAGAGGTAACTGCTTTGCAACAAGGAATTATTTAAGCACTGAAAATCCAATCAAGAAATATTTATTTTGCAACTTCTATGTGCATGCTTAAAAATTTTACTCCATAAATAAATCCCTGTAGCAAAATACATTAATTCAGCACATATTTGTTGACCACTAACTATGTGGCAGGCACTACAGCTCTTCTATGATTTGCATCTAAAATGCCTTCCAAAGCTCATGTGTTGAAGGCTTGGTCCCCAGTTCAGCAGTGTTTAGAGGCTTTGAGAGGTGATTGCATCATCAGGACTCCAACTTCCTGAATGGATTGATCCACTGATATTCAAATTTAATGGGCAGTTGGGAGGTGGCAGGAACTTTAGGAGGGCAGCCTAGTTACAAGAAGTAGGTCATTAGGGCTTTGCCCTTAAAGGGTGTATCCTGGCCGCTTCATTTCTCTTATTCTGTTCCTGGTCATGGTGAGCTGAGCATCTGTGTCCTATCATGAGCTTCCTATGATATTCTGTCTCAACACAGGTCAAAAAAAAAATGGGCTGAAACTTTTGAAACTTTTCTTTCTTTAAACTGTTTATCTTGGGTATTTTGTTACACAGATGGAAAGCTAACATATATTCCAAAAGCAGATAAGGCAGAGCTCCCGCCCTCGAGTTAGGAACAGCCTAAAAAGGTGGGCACTGCTGAGTCAACAGCTGGCTGAAACCCAGAAAGACAGAGCATCGTAGATGGTAAAAATCCCTGAAAAAAGGCTGCTGGTCAATCCTTCAGGGCATCAGGGAAGGCTTCCAGAAGGAAACAGTCTAAAGGCCCCCTCCAGCAGGAAAGAGAATGGACAGAATCAGGAACATGCTACTGCTTTACCGCAGAAGTTCACCTGCACTCCAGGTAAGTCCCCAGAAGCACAGCACCTTCCACAAGTGTAATGAGGCAGGGCTGTGATACATACAGCCCTTATGACAAAAAACAAAGCCCTAAACAGCTTTCTGAAGGGCTAAGCCAGCCAATCAGAATAAAAGGAATGCACAGCACTATATAACATTTAAACCCAAACCTATTTTATATTATAAGTACTATATAATTTCACCAACTCTCAAAAACTAGATATTTCACCGAAGGTAGGAGACTTTGCCCTCTAACTCTCTTTGTGGCCTGGTCACCCCCACCCTCATCCAATTAAACTACAGCGCAGACCTCTGTTTTTGAGGCCAGGCTTTTCTTAATGCAAAACTTCCAGAGACTAATTAGAGAGAGTCATAGAGGAAGATGATGGACTTAACAGACTGAGACATATTTTCTTTCCCTGGTGTTTACATTATTTTGACAGCAAGGAGCCCCGAAAGGAAAAACCGGTGCCAACACAATCCCCAAAGAATGTCAACAAGGAAAAGCAGCCACTGAGCTGTATAAATCCACTTGCTACAAACCCTCATGCACATATCATAGCCGGCATAGGAAATGTAATCCTTATGGGAAAACAATTCAAAACTCAGGTAAATCACTGGGCCCTCCCTGCATCATGTAGGACTAAAGTTAGTAGCTCTTCAAGTATTCAGTGTTATGAGGCAAGATGAAAATAGCAAAAAGGAAAATGAAATGAGTCTTCTGAGATTCACTCTTCAGTTTGTTCCTTCAAATACTTGTGGAAGAGAGTACTTTCAATAAAGGAATTATTCAATTTTGACTCACTCTAACTTGAGTTGTTTGGAGAATTGTCTGGTTCCACCTCACAGCAGGCATTTTCCAAAGATCAGAAAATTATTTGGCTTTTATACAGCAGAGTTCGGGGGAAGGAAGGAGGTTGAAGAAGGAATGTCTACTTCTACCATTGTGCAATGAATAAGGGAAACCAGCCTCCATTTATATAGTAATCTGCTTACTACATGTCAATCAGAATACCTAAGATGTTAATTTTAAAATTTGTAGGGAGAAAAAGGAAAGGAAAAATCACATTTCAAATTTTCCACTTAAATAAAGACTACTAAAATGACTTAAATAAATGGTTCTCTCTCTCTCTCTCTCTCTCTCTCTCTCTATATATATATATATATATATATATATATAGTAGGTTTAATTTCATAGGTCTGATTAAAATTAATCAAAACAATAGATGTACACTGTATTTTTTTTTAAATCTGTCAGAGCCAAAATTTCATCCCCCACTCATAATCATAGATATGCTATGAATTCATGTATGACAAAGTCTGTTGGAGTAGATGCAATATATATGCATATATAATTAGTTAAAAATTCAAATATAGCTGATGCAATAAAATACAAAATTTTCAAAAAACAATAAAAAACTGAGCAGACCTGGTTTTACTTCACCATTATTATGGCTTATATGTAGATGTCCCACTCATAGGGGCTATTTGGAGGTGGCTGAATTTGGGGTGGGTGGATGTGGATTGAAGGTATGTGAGTGTGTATTAAGAGTGTATGAATATGGATTATGCGTATGATAACCAAATTAGTCCTAATCAGTTTAGCAGAGTTCTGAACATAGATAATGGGAAGACCCACCCTGAGTATGAGTCATACCACCCAAAAGGCTTGTAGCCTGGCTGAGATAAAAGGGAAAAGGAAGCTTGCCACTGTTGCTTGCTGCTTCCTACCCACCATGCCACAAACTATTTTTCCTCTGTGGCACCCTGCGTTGGGGCCAGCCAATTAGGGGCCAAAACCTCTATAAAATGTGAACCAAAATAAACTTTCTCCTTCCTGTAACTTTGGTTGTGGGGTATTTTGACTCAGTGATGAGAAAAGTGACTAAAACCACCATATATACCCGGGGATCAGCATACTGAATGGGAAGTTGGTCATCTGGAACCTGGACTTCATCCAGATTCTATTTCATCATCTCTGGGATGGATCAGATTCTCTTGGTCCAAAGTTGGTGTTCCAACCATTCCATCTACTGCCTAGGCAGCACAATGGAGTCAGCAGGCCTCCAAACTTTATGGACATGTTCCAGAATTTATGTATACCACTTCTAATTCTCACTGGCCAGAATTTAGTTCTAGAATCTGGAAGCAAGGAGATTTAGAAAAATGATCTTTAGTCCAGTTAGTAATACAGGCTCATAGAAGGAATACAGCTGGATTCATCAAGAAAGGGAAGTATCAAAAGCAGAGGAATGGCCTAAGTCTGAAGAGAGTGGATTTTCCTTGAAATCTGCTCTCTGTAGGCAACCTGTAGCCCTGTCAGGAGTGCAAATCCATCCCAGTGTCGGAGAGGTGGCACTGCCTTGATGGATACAGAAAAGGTCAAATTGGTTACTTGCCTGGCATGGGAAAAATACTGCAGCAACAGAAAAGCCTGACCCTGAACCAATGGCTCACGGAGGGGCAGTGAGCAGCATTTCTATTCTCAATATTCACTAAATCAGTGGCACCTACTCTTCTTCATCTTCACTGGATAAATGTCTCAGGTCATTCTTCTAGTGCAGGTGGTAATCTCCAGGTCACTAAACTCCATTTTACTTTCTCCTTTTTGTATCCTGGAGACCACAGACAAGATTGGGTTTGACGAAATATAGATATAGAAGGTTATTTCTTTTTGTTCTTAGGATATCTGTAAGTCTAAAGGAAGTATTACTTTGGATTGATATTGTATTATAATATTAAAAAGAAGAGCATTAACCCGTGACCTGACACTTTCTCTGTAACAATTTTTGCATATTAATTTAGACATGCATGGGTGTTTCTAAAGAAAGGGATTTGGGGTTTCCACCAGAGCAACAATAGAACTGCACTGCTGTTTGGAGGAAATCATTCAGAGCCACTTTCAACTTTTGCTGCTCAACTAAAATAATAAATATCTTAATTTAAAATCACTCTCAGAGTACAGTCCAGCTGTGTGTCAACGAATGAATATGCTGCCCCCTTCAAATAGTTGTCTGACACTAGGTTTAACTTTCTGTTACTGTTGCCCAGCGATCTCACCCATGGACAAAGCACAGGGAAGCCCAGGAGCAGCACTGTTGGGAATACACAGATTTTCCTCTAAGCTGAAATCCCTAGAATTGAGAAAGCATTGCCAGCCAATGTGCAGAAACCCCTTTCTCTAGTGCCACATTTTTAGGTGGGTCAGAAACTCAATAAATTCTTCTTCACAAATAAAACTAACACTTATAATATGCGATGGGAGGATACATTAATATTTCTAAGACCAAATGTTTTCCCTCAAGTAATATAAATTTATAGGTATGACTTTTTCCAATGCTTTATCGACTTTTCATGGTATATGAAAGTAATTAGCTTCTCTGAAAGCAAGAGCTACTTTAAGAACTACTTTGGAGTAAACACAAAAAGATTTTGAGTGTTACTTTTAATGTTTTCATAGAAGTTTACATTTATAAAAAAAAAATTGCTTCCCATTTTCTGTAGAAAAGCCAGTCCCCTTAGTTACTAAAAAGGAGAATGTGAAAATCTGTGGAAATGGGCTCAGGCATACTGCCACCTGGAATGATGCAGTCTATTATAACCAAAATATGGTCAGGCCACAAGTGAAAGCCTCCACACACACACACACACACACACACACACACACACACACACAGTGAAAACACCCTTGTAACTCAAACCCATGAGAGACTTCATACACAGTGGATAATAGCCAGACCTTACACAAAACACTGACCCAATCACTAGCAAGTCCAGAGAGGCTAACCACAAGATCAGCACCAACTGACCCAAATAATCATACTTAATCAATACCTGCCTGCTTCCCCAGTCTTTTCTTATTTCTAATTTCTGAACAACCTGAGAAAGGCAAATAAGCTCCCTAGCAATCACAAAGGATGGCCCCTTTCGGTTAGCCCTCTTCCTCCTTCTCTGTGAAGCTTCTCCTCATTTGCCTCTCAGTCTCTGCCAGTCACATGTGATGGTGGCGACTTCCTTATTCTGGGAAGCTCAGAAGAAACAGCCTTTGCTTGCTGTCTCTTGGGTAGTCTCTGTGGCTCTCTGTTGGCCTTTTAGTTTGCATAAACCCTGCACTAGATGCCCCCAGTTCTCCCTTCTGTCTTGTGGCATTTGTGTCTTTCCCTGCTTTCTTGGGTAAGCTTTCTAAAGATTCCTCATTCTAGGCTGACCTCTCCATTTGTATTCTTTTCAAGTATTCCTCCTCTTTCTTCATGGACCTTTTCCAATCTATTGTTGCACCTGTTTGCACCCAGCCTGAACAGACTTGCTTCTGTGTTGCTGTCTTCAAAGAGGCTAATTTATCAACAAGATGACTTGAGTAAAGTTTATGCTGAGTCTTTTTCCTTAAATTGAAAATAATTTTTTATGGGTCCATAGGATATTTCCAGTTGGTATTTTTCATACATACTGAGGTCCTTTTAAAAAGTCATGAATGAGATCAAACTGTAATGACTTTTGAATTTATCTTGGTTTGCCTACGTATGTATGCATTTTGATCATTACACCAAATTTACTGCTAATGTTAGTCAAAACCAATGGACAGTTTACTGCAATCTCAGAGATACTCATAGATAGATGTGTCCTTCTCGTAGTGATTACCTGATAAAACTTTCTCTTTCACTATAATAGAATGAATACAAAAGGTCTCCAAAAATTTACTTTTGAAAGTAACTATGCTGTAGAACTTTAATGAACTGACTGCCACTTTTAATTTTTATGTGTCCTCTTTCTTATAAATAAGCATACATTAACCCATGGTGAACTTTCAAATTACCAACTTCTTTTTCTTAACGACAAAGGCTAGTGAAAGAATTATCTTCACATCCATTATCCACTGTTTCCTTATTTCTGGCTTCTTCCTTCTGTGCCATATTCACTGTGTTGCTTTCTAAGTGACTCACACCTTCCATCTGCCTGCACACTGATCTGCCTTGACATTTTCTCCAACCTCAGCCTTTCTGAGCCCTCTCTATCCATTCTTCAGGGCCAATCTATTTCAGCTCACTCAGCTACAGTTTATGCTTGTAATCCTGTTCAATCTCCTTTACCCAGTCCTCACTCTCTTCCAATTATGGAAATTTGATCCATGTTCAAAATCTTTTTCAGGATGTGAGGGTGATCTGGCTGTGACATCTGTCACTCCACTGATCACCAGGGTTGATTCAACTGATCTGGATATCTAGGTGGGTGTCCTCTTCCTCCCTCACCTTTCCACGTGTGTCCCTTCAGAAGCTGCATGCTCTGTCAAAGAGGAAAACACCTCTGATGAAGGAGGACCTTTTCCTTGGTCAAAGGTATATGAATAGCTGCACTCCCTTACTAGAATCTCCAGACAAGATCTCAAAATCCATTCCAGTAGTTATTCCCTTTTGGATCTCCAAAACAGACAGGACTAAGTACTGTTTTGCTTTAGGGGTTAGAGCCACTCCTACAGGATTTTCTACGCAGCCGCATAGGAAGAAGACTCATACCTTGTGCTGCTCTTCTTACTTGACCTGTGCTTACTTACTGTTGTATCACCACGTCTAAGAATTGTACTGAACACTTTGCTGTATGTGCACTGGTGTTGGACACCTAAAGAATGAGTGTGGTAATCATTTCATCTCAAAGCACAAGGCCCAGCACTCTGGCTGTCATGATCATTATCATCAAGAGCTGAGTTAAATTCAAATGAACCTAGCAATAAAAAGACAGGTGCCAGGATTGTTCCCTGTACAGCTCCCACTGTATTTGATTTCAGATATTTCAGTGAAAAAAAGTAGTTTGAACTATCTGTATGACAGTAAAACTCCAATTTACTAGAAACATTTCTGGTGTGCCATTTCAAAAAATATCATATACAGCACCCTTCCCGCCTTATTTCCTATGCTCGTGGATAATACAGGGCTGCAGAACCACAGTGTATCTTTGTATTCCAGAATGAACAGGTAAAAATAGGGTAATAAGGGAGACAAAAGGACAAGTGTACTGAAAATAGTCAAAGGCAATGTCACAGAATATCAAAATGAATACAATGATTATTTTCACAACCTTTCATTCTTAGAGTGCTAAATCTTTTTAATTATTTCTAACAAAATAAGTGAACTGTTATTATATAATTATTATATAATATATATCACATAATTATGTTAATATATTTAACTATAATTATGTATCGTATTATATTATTATCATTAATTATAACTAAAAATTATATAATTATATTATACTCAATTATAATTATATAATTATAATATGATTGATTATAAGATTATATTAATATAATTATTAGTAACTGATAATCTGATGTTTAATCACAGCATGTTTCTTATTAATAATTAGTAGCATTATTTTACAGATAGAAATCTGAGGTTCATATAGATCCACTAGTGTCTTAGTTACTTTTGTCTCATTGCTGAGACAAAATATCTGATGCTCAAATCAAAGTGAAAAAGACTCATTTAGCTCACAGTTTGTGGAAATTTCAGTCCATAATCAGCTGGCTCCACAGAAGGGTGTAATGGCATAGGAGCAACAGTTAAAGGTGGCAGAAAATAGCAAAAGCAACAAGAGCAAAATGGGGGAAACAAGCCTCTTTTCATCCCTTATATTGTAAGCAAGTTACCTGCCCTGGGGCAGATGTAGCACTCACACCATCTCCCTCTTCTTGCATAGGCTCAGGATATCTGCAAAGTGAAGAGGCTAGTCCTCCGCTGAGTCAGTTGGTTAAATTGCTAAACTTCTCAAGTTGACACAATGTATCTACCATTACAATCCACTTCTTGTCAACTTGGAAACCAGACACATTTTTTAAGCTGGTTTCCAGATACAAAGACATCATCATTTCACAACTTGAACACATGTTTAACAATCCGTAGGACAGTAATAGGTCTATCAGTATTATACTATATTATATTATATTATATTATATTATATATTATAACCATAGTATTTTGCCCTGGGGCTCCCAAAGACTCATGCACATCCCTTTATGCATAAGGCATTTAGTCCATCTGCAAGAGTTACTAAAGTTCTAACAATTTCAGCATAGTTGAAAAGTCCAAGTCCCAAGTCTCTTCTGAGATCTAAGGCAAATTCTTAGCTGCAAACCCCTGTACAAATGAAAAGTTAAACACTTTCACCATTCAATGGCACAAGATAATCATTTTCATTCAAAAAATTACAAGCAGGAGGACACAAAGGTTTGGGACCAAAGCAAGTCCAAAATCCATCAGGGCAAACATTAAGATCTGTAGTTCACTGTGTAGCATCTAAGGCAATCTGTGACAAATTGGGAGCCCCAAATGATTTCAGTGGCTCCACCCCTACAGTACTTCTGGTAGTTCCTCTCTTGGGCCTGCTCTGCTCCCTCCTTGTGGTTTTCTTCAGATGACCCACAGTCCTGACTTTTACAAACTTCTAAGGTCTCCACTGCACCATTAGCTTCACACTCACAGCTTCACACACTGCCCTCTTAGGGGCACATTGCCTGGGCTCCCAGGCCTTTTGAAATTGGAGTGGAAGTTTTCTTAACCACACAATTCTTATGTTTTTCATGGACCTAAAACCAGCACTGTGCAGATGATGCCAAGGTCTGTTGCTAGCTGGAGTAGTAGCCAGGCTTGCCTTTCTCTTGGCCAGAGGGTTTGAGTGTCTGGATTGCTCAGAACTTTGAATGTAGTTCTGAGGAACAAGTTCTCTGTACTGCTGATATTCTGGAACATGGTGAGACATTCTGCTCTATGTGTTTCTCCTCAGAGCAAAGTCTTTCACTTTTACAGTTTCAAGACTGCAAATAGTGGAGACTTTCTGCTTCTTATGATACCCTCAGGCCATGTTTTATAGTCTCCTGTTTGTTCTCAGCAATTGAGATCACCTCAGCTCCATCTTTGTAGTTTACAACTGTCCTGGAACCTCCTTTCTGGCCAAACTCACAACATTTTGAATTATCCCGCTGGTCTCTTTAGTCTTGACTCTTAACATAAATCTGGCTAAAAGCCCCCAAGAATAGCTATATCATCACCTCAATATTCAAATACCTTGAAATTTCTTCTGCCATATTCATAGTCTGCTGCCTTTAATCAGTCTCAGGTAGAGTAAGGACACAAGCAAAATGCAGACAGACTTTCTACCAAGGCATAGCACACATCATCTGGAGTGCAGTAATACATGTAGTCCTTCTTCCCATCAGAAACCTCCCAACCCTGATCTTTATCAGTTTTCTAGTCTTCCGAGTTCTGAGCAGATTCTCATGTACAGAACAGCCTAAGGTATCCCAGCTCTACTCTTTCAGACAGTATCTGCAGACCTTTCCAATCTCTCTCCACAAGCCATTCCCAAAGGCTCTTGAACCACCAGGTTAGGTATAATCACAGCAACAACCTACTCCTCATACCAAATTCTTAGTTTACTTTTCTTTTTTTGCTGAGACAAATTACCCAACACCCAAAGTTAAAGGAGAAAAGGTTTGTAAGCAGTTATCTTACAGTTTGTGGAAGTTTCATCCATAATAAGTTGGTTCCATGGCAGGGTAGCATGATACAGAGGCAACTGTTCATGGTGGCAAAAGACAGCAAAAGCAACAGTAGCAAAAAAGGGTATGGGGCAAGCTTGCCTTTTTTTTTCCCCTTTATATTATACACAGGCTACCATTCTTTGGGTAGATATAGCACTCATACCATCTTCCTGCCCCTCTCTTGCATAAACTCAGGATGTTTACATAAAAAGGACCCTGTTCCCTGCTGAGTCACTTAGCAAACATTCTAAACTTCTAAAGCTGACACAATATATCAACCAATACAACTAGCTTGCTGAAAGTCTTGCAATGAGAATGTAGCAGAAGCAGAATTTGTATTCCAGTCTTGCATACTCAGGAGTCCTTATCCACATTTAATCATATAGTGTTGCTTTGTATAAGTAATCTTGTAAGGAAATAGTCAATCACTATGCAAAAAGTCACTCAGCTCTTCATGAAAAACACTGAGTTCAGCCCTAGATGGATCTGAGTGATGGCTAAATCCAGTTCTCTATCTGCAAAGAAAACAGGTAATTAGGATCACTAAGTGTTAACATTTAAGAACAATTCTTAGGATACTCTAATGCATTCTGAATGGAAGCTTATCAAACCCTGTAAAACCTATCTTATCAAGGTAACTTAAGCTTCATTCTTTTTACTGTATATGAACCTTGTTTTGATAAAGACTAAGCTATGCACTCTATTACAAATAAAATAAAATACTCAGGAGACATTAAAGCAGGAATCCTGGTCTAATAGATTGAAAGAACAACAACAAAAAACTAGATTACCATATACAAAGAAATAAGGAACAGCACAAAGATAGAAAATAAAAGAATATTGACTACTGTTGGCATTGAGAAGGACAGAGAAGCATTATGTATAGATAAACTGGCATTCAAGCTAAGAATATTTAAATCGTATTCTTTCATTTTAACACTGTAAAAAAGTTTTAAAAGATATAACCTCATATAAATATCTATGTGACAGAAATTTAACTCCAGCCTTTGTATTGCAAAAAACATAGGAACTTAATTCAGAAACTCTTGATTATTTTTTAAAGAATTGAAAGGCAGAATTTTCCAGATTAATGGATACAACCAAGTAAATGTGTTCTTTACGTTAAAGTCTCCAAAATAATTGTAAGACAGGTAACCATCATATGAAATGGTGACTGATTTCTTAATTGTATTTTCTCCTATCTCAGTTATTAAAAGACTTACTACATTGTTGTTAAAAATTCGTTTTGGGGGAATATTAATTTTCCCAAAATGAATAGTGTTATAATATTTAAAAATGTATTTTACCAGCAGAAATTAATCTCGGTAAAATTTTTGAGCATAGATAATTCCACTGGGCAATTGAACTCACTTAATCTTTATCCTGTCACAAGAGCAAAGAAAAGCAACTGCATTTTAAATGTTTAATTAGAAGTAAAATCAACTTTATATAATGATGTACCACATTGCTAGCAGGTAATGAAGATAAACATCTTTATACATTATCAGCACTGAGAAACACTGTCAAATTTGCTTTACTTATAGGCTGAAGAAGGAAATTCTATAGTATCAAATGGCTTTTTGATACATCTTCTGAGTTTGGTTTCTTTGTTTGTTCGTTTTTTTTAAGAATTGTGACTGTGATAATTTAAAGCATTAGAGTTTCTTATTTGAGGGAACTTCTTGTAATTCATACACGAAAAAATTTGTCAAATTTCAAAAACCTCATTAGAGTTACAAACAAACTTAACCATTAAGGAGAAGATTAAAATAGTTTTCTCCAGTGAATTAAAATTGACTTTTGGGTGTTCATATAAGGGTAAGCAATGTCACTATAACTGCATCCCAAAGAACTACAATGTCTAATCCTTTTATCTAAAAGGCCACTTTTTTAAAAAAGAATGCAATACTGGAAGTTGCAATGGAATCGGTGCCCAAAATTAGTACCAGACCGAGAAAGCTTTGCTAACTGAGGAATAATAAATGGCTATCGTGCATGTGTTTCTAAACTCCCTTTCTTAGGGCAGGATTTCCTGACCTCAAATCATGCCTATTCACATTTGGGTCAGGACAGTAATTCTTTGCTGTGAATGTCTGCCCTGCACTACTGCCTTAGGGTTAGGGTTAGTGTTAGATGCAGAGACACGTCCCTACCACCAGTACTGAAAACTAAAAATGTTGCCAGACATTGCCAAATGTGTCCATCTGGTAGTATGTGTGTGCAGCATGGGTGATTCAAATTTCCACTACTTCAGAGCACTGCTTCAAAGAACAGCCCCGTACTGGTGGGCTGTCATTCACTTCACACATGCAGAAGGCACTTAGGTACAGTAGTCTCATGGTGGTATCTTCCTGATTTGTACAAATTTGCCCTCTTAAAAGTGTCAGTTGCCAGCTCTACTCTTGGATGTTTTAACTCCATATACTACCCAGCATCCTTTCAATCCCTTCTGTTTTCTAACTAAGTTATTCAGAGTTGGATCTGCCACAAGCTACCTTACAAAAAGCAAAGCAGATGATAACTATTTTTGTGTTAGTAAAATTTTTTTAAATGCAGTGTGTTCTTGTATAGTCATAGTAGAGCAGGGAGAGAAAACAGAAGCATCCTCCCCTACTCCACAACAAACTAATAAGTAGTTACAAAATTATATGAATTTTAAAGGCTGATATTGGGCCAAGGATATAGCTCAGGGGCATTAGTACCCCACAAAGCCATGAAGTTCCTTGAGCTTATGCTATAAATTTTAGAAGCTAAGAAAAGTAAATGAAAATCTGGCAAGATCAACTTTATTAACTACTCCAGCCCTACCCATACCCAAGAGTAATACTATTGTCTTCTGTATCCACAGGCTCCATCTTCTCAGATTCTACTAAACATCAATTACAAAAACATATTTTAATTGTGTCAGTACAAAACATAAAGGGACATCTTTCTTGCCAGCATTCCCTAAATGATACAGTACAACAACCATTTGAATAACATTTACATTGTGTGATGCAATATTATAAGTCATCTAGAGATAATATGAAGTATACAGGAGGATGTGCATAGGTTACATTCGATACCACAGCATTTTATATAAGGGACTTGAGCATCTACCAATTTGGGTATCCACAGAGGTCCCAGAAGCAATCCTCTGTGAATATCAAGGAACTGAATAACTGTACTAACAAATAGTAAACAGACAGAATCATCAGAACTTTCAAAAACACTAAAACTTGTACAGGTATAGACTGAAGAGAGGAGGTTAAAGAGGCACACTTGGACAAAATCAAGAAAAAAAAAACAAAGCTTATTATAGGGGCTCTTATACATCATTTAAAGGCCATTCCAGGACTTCTAGGACATACTTTCTATAAAAATATACCACCCTGGACAGAGCACTTAGTAAAAGCAAGCCTTCCCCTGAGCTCTGTAGCCACATAGCAGACACTCCTTTTGTGAACACACTGGAGCTGGGGTTTAGGTCCCACTGGAGCTCCCTAACCAGGCATCATTATTCAAGCACAATCTATATGATAATTTGTGATAGCCCTTCCAGCAGAGGCAGTAAGGGCCACCAGCCCTTGCTGACTTTCAGACCAATGTGCCAAGTCAGGGAATGTGTCAAGGCCCATCGGGCTGAATGGTTCAAGTGAAGGCACAGTGCAGGGTATTTGATAGGATTGCAGAAGATGCAGCAGGGACCAGGTTCCCCAGCATGGGCTGCGTTCTTCCTCAGACAGCTTTCCCTGCCCACATTCTGCACCATCCACTGCAGTAGCTTTCACACTGTAGTGTGGATGAGAATTGCCTGGAGAGGCTTTGAAAACAAAGTTCTAGGCCCAGTGCAGTTTCTGATTCAGTCAGTGTGAGAGGAGACCCAGAATTTCTCTTACTAAGTAATATAGGCTGTCAGAGGATTACACTTTGAAAATCCAACATCTGTAGAAAAGTAGATAGGAAATAGATGCTGGCTAAGAATAAGGAAAACAAACTAGTTTCAAGAAACAAAAAGTGATCCAGGAAGATGAAGATACATTCACATCAGTTCAGTTCACTTTAATAGTAAGAAAGACAAAAATAAACGGCATTACTACCATGCAGACTTAATATATTGGGGGCAGAGAGGAATTGAGGTAAAAGAAAAATGCAATGCAGACACAAGAACACAATTGGAAAAAATAACCAAGAACATAAATAGTTTCTCCTTGAGTGTTTCATAAATTGCAAACAACTTTCAACAAGAGCACAAAGTAGAATGATAAAACATGAAAAAGAGAAAATTCCAGAGCTAAGGAAATACTCTGGAAAACATTCCATACTTATCAGATTATGATGGTACATGCCTGTAATCCCAGCACTCTGGAAGTCTAAGGCAGAAGGATCACAAGCTTGAGCTTAACCTTAGCAACTAAATGACTTAGTGAAAACTTGTCTCAAAATAAAAAATAAAATGTAGCTAGGCATATATAGCTCAATGTAAAGATCTTAGTTCAATCCTAAGTACCAAAAAAGTAAAATAAAATAATAGGAAACAGAAACAAGAAAAATCAAGCCGATAACCAAATTAACAGCATAATGGAGAAAACCAAACTAATTATAGGAAAGAATCCTTTAAACAAAGTGCTTGGGACCAGAAGTGTCTCAGATTTCAGATTTTTTCCCCAGACTTTGGAATATTTGCATGTACATAATGAGATATCTTAAGTAAGGGATTCATATCTAAACAAACAACAACAAAAAAGTTTGACTACATAAGCGAGGAGAACCAAGACTGCAGTAGTAGATATACAGGCTTCAGCTAACTTCAAGTTGTCCTGGAAATAGGATTCTAATCATGATAATAAAATCATATGCTAGTACCAAAAGCAATATTAGATTTGGATTCACACACAGACTCAGCTCCACCTTGGGAAAAGATCAGAGAGGAGCTTACATATATTTTTGCCTCAGGTGAAGTTCTAAAGAAGAAGGATTACAGAATGAAAGAGAAAGGTTGAAATATCATATGCAAAAGCATTGCTACACTGAGTGCTGCTTCTGCTGCCACTGACCATAAGCTGCACAAAGTCCTACCCCACAGATCAGCTCTGCCATGCAGGGAAGCATGAAGTCATCCTCTTGGTGGCCTGTGTAATTGGGTACAGAATTAAAGAAATCTTTGTTCATTGTCCCTCCTCCTCATTGCTGCTCTCAAGGCCTTGCTCTCCGTGGAATGAGACACCAGCTAAGGGTCAGTAAGTTCATTCATGGTCCTCACAAGAAACCTGTAACTCCCAGCACTCAGAAGGCTAAGGTAAGAGGATTACTGTGAGTTCGAGGCCAACCTGAACTACATAGTGAGTCCAGGCCAGCCTGAAATACACAGGGAGACACTGTCTCAAAAACAAAACAAAACAAACAAACAAACCTATGAATTATATTCTATCATCATCATCTCCATTTCACTTACAAATGGTACAATAGTTCACAAATGATTTTGTTTGCAAACAAAAATAGTTCACAAAGAGAAGCAGTTAGCAAAATTTTGTTTGCAAACTGCATCATACAATGAACACTACCATGGCAATATTTCCCGGCCATGTCTTCTGGAATTATGGAAGGAATTTAGTTGGTGAATCAAGGTATCACTGTATGTTCCAACAGACACAGACAGTAAGGAATAGCATTATGAGGGTTGCTTCTTGATACAGGAACATCATCTGTGACTGCTACAGTTTTAACATGTGCTCTGAGAACCAAGGCAATAAGCAAATGAAGGAAGAAAAGTAATGAACAGATAAAAAGGTAAAGGTTTGGTTTGGCTCTGTTCAAGGCAGCTCACTTTGTAAATTAAAGATGCAATCCTTTGAAATCATCATGATGAAAGTAATTTGGAATCATAAAATTGACAGTTGTAATAGAAACAAATGTGTATTTACCACACAGCTCAGCTCTGGTGAGAACAAATCAATAAAGCAAAATATTTTCAGCTTCTAAGAGACATGCTGCACCTGAAAGATACCAGGAGATCAGATATCGACTGCTTAGGACCTAAAAGTGTATGGATTAGGACATCAATGTGAAGCTGATAAGACAAGAAACCAACATAGAATTCAACTCTTGAGAGGCCTCTGCTTACCATTTCTTTTTTATATTTCAATTTACCCATTCCTTTCCTTCCTTCCTTTTTTCATTTATTTATTCTTCTTAGTCCCAAGGTCATATGTTAAAACTACAGCACTTAGGCCTGGGATATAGCCCAGCGGCATAAGTACCAGCCTGACAAGCACAAGGTCCTGAATTCAATTCCCAGTTTAAAAAAAAAAAATTACAGCCCTTAAAGACAAGAATTAAGGAACTCTTGGTCCAGGATGAAAATCACAAACATGATATAGCATTGTGACCTAAATTCTGTTGTAAGTATGAAACAGGGAGTGAAAAGGACATAATGGTGTATAGTGGGAAAATGGTGCCTATTTTTGCCTATGGGAGTATTGAGGTTGCCTGAAGTAAGATTTAAGAGGATGCAAAGGATGTGACAAGAGGATAAAGAGAAACTCCCAGACTGTGAGCATTTGAATTTTCTAAATGATACCAGCATTTGTTTGCCATGCCACAGATAAAAACCTTCAAAAGAAAGCTGATCTTAGAAGTTATTATAGAAACCAGAGATTTTACTACCAAGCATACCTGACTAGCCATAAGGAGTCCCACACTTTTAACTTCAAGGGTAATCTTCTTGTCTTTGACTGTGTACTACACTCAGAGAGATTAATTCTTTATACCCAAGTTCCTGCATGGTGAATGAGCCTTCTTAGTAATGTACCTAATGGATGTTGAGTCAACTTCTACAGTAATCATTGCTTTCTAACTTTTAGCTCCTTAGCCCTTATTCCATTTCTTATCCTAATTCCCATTTTGAAAATCTTTCCTCTATCATAAAAAGTTTTAATAGAAAGGTTAGCTTAGATGTTCACTCTTTCCACTATAAAATTTAAAGAGACACTTGGAGACCTCTAGTCAATTTCCACTGCCCACATTCTGTATGGCAAATGGATGAAAATGTAAACTAAGCTGAGAAATCTAGACCTTCTCTTCTAGGATTCTGAACCTTAAATGGGGTGACATGCCTCCCAGTCTTTCACTACTATTGTGACATTGCAAAAGGCAAGGAGATTCCATATTGATTGACCTTTTCCTATGCTAAGCATGAACCTCCTGTCCCCATTTTAATTGTATTAATTCCTTGATAGTCAACTTATATGTGTTATGTGCCTGGTGGGTCTGGGGTCTGGGCTAGCAGAGGTAGGGCCCAGAGCTGGGACACTGCTGAATCCTGTTTTATGGGCAGAGTTCCGGTCATCTCCACCTCACAGGGGGCTCAGCACTTGACTGCCTGGATATTGGGCTTGTTGTTAGGAGTCAGGTCTTGTGGCTAATGGGGAAATCAGGGTAAGCATGGCAACCTGCACTAGGAGGGACAGCGTTGCCTGTACAGATGCAGGTGTCAAAACTGCAGGCTGTCAGCTTCAAACCACAAAACTGCCTGAAAACTGCTTGACACTCACAGCCACACAAAGGCTGCTTTTTCTACCCTCTAGAAAGGGTGCAGGTCTTCATTTTAACCCTACTAAGAATCCTTTCTGTCTCTACAAGTTCTTCATTGAAGCTAAAATCAACCTCCCATGTTATTAGTGCCTCTCATTAGTTCCCAGAAAGAATAAATTTAACTTTCTTCGATATGATAGCCACTACAGAGTATCTGAGGAAGAGTAAATAATCACCAATAGCCATGCCATAAAAAACAAGTCCACCCTTCCTCAAGTTAGAAATCATCAGCTTCTTGTTGTCTAATAGAACATAGATTTCTAGACCACAGGAACAGGTGATCGAGATTACTGGGGTCATCTGAATCATCTTCATGTGGTCCCAGGGGTGTAAGAAGTCCTTTCTTCACTGCCTCTCTTTTGTAAAAGAGTATATTTTGACATTCATGGCTGCAAGATCAGTGAATGGTAGAATTCTTCTTTTAGGATGAAGGTCTTTTTATCATTTATGGCTAAGGATCCCTGTGTTTGTCTCTACTCTGCTCCTACTGAAAAGTATATTATCCCCTTTCCTAAAGTTGGGAAAATTGATGTTTATTTTCAGAGAAAATCATCAGGATGATGGAAGTTGATTATTTTTAATTGAGGCAGCAAAGGCGCTGAACATGCACTAAGCACCAAGTAAATGTGGCTGGGATTACAATTTCCTCAACATTAGTCTGATAAATTTCATGTATTTAACATTTCCAAACACTCCAAAAACACTTCTTCCTCGTTTCATTCTGACATGCACGTGAGCTATACATTTGTGAATTCTACACTCACTTTACTTGTTTAAAAATTTGTAAATATTTATGCATTTGTGAGCAGTGGTGTGCAGAAAACCAAGTTTCATTGAAAATGGGAGGAAACAGAAAGTGGAGAACAATGTTTATTCCCCTTATATTCCTTGTGCACACTCAAGGAGCTTATGAGCCTTGACTTAGCCTTCTCTTCCTCTTACTCCTGCTCCTTGCACCTTTTCTCACTGAGGGAGAATTGAAAGCAGTAACTGTCCCATTTCACAGGAGAAGGAGCTCTGTAGACAGTGCTCTATTTCCTCAGGGAGGAGCAATATGGATGCACAACAATGGAGGAGAAATAAAAAGATGCAACTAATAATAACAAAGAGGATGTAGCTTTCTTTTGTGTCCTGTGGTGGTATTTGTCTTGTTTTGTTTTTTAAAGAAGAGTTGCATGAACAGAACTGGACTCTATAGTATCATGACAACATGCTTGGCTCACCCTCCATCTCAGAGACATAATCTAGATTTTTAAAAATTAATACAAAAAGAAGTACAAAAGAAAAAATACTTTCAAGTGAAATATATCCTTACTTGGTTCTGCAATTCAGTCAGTCACATAAATACAGAGACCAAGGCCTAGTATTTGGGTGACATTTGAATAGATAAGATACTAGATCAACAAGATTACGCTAAAGTAATGATAATCTTGATAGAAAAGAAAGAAAATACAGGGAGATTGAAGCGGGTGGCACTGGAAATTGAACCCAGGGCCTTCAAACTGAGATACATTTCCAATCCTTTATAAATTTAGGGGTTTTTGTTGTCGTTGTTGTTATTGTTGCTTTGAGTTTGGGGGGTTGTTTTGTTCTGTTTTGTTTTGTTTTGGAGACAGGTTTGCCAAAGTTGCTAACTTGCCCTGGCTGGGGTTGAACTTGCTATCTTCTTGCCTCATCCTCCTACAGTGCTGAGATAACAGGTGTACACTTCAATGCTCTCAGTGCCCTTCGAGAAAATGCAATTTTTAATAATAAAGTAACCATTTTATTTACACGTTTCTTGGTCCATAAATGAAGATTTTTTTCAAAGTAATATGCATAATTAATGTAAAGGCTTTAATTTTTCTCCAATAACTTGTATATTTTATAAGACAGATTATCTTGGAGCTAATGAAATTTGAGTAATTGAATACTTTGACCTTTGAATCCAAAATTAGAATACTATAAATCCATCTAGAGAAGCCTCTACAGGTTTGAAATAATTTTTCTGCTTCTGCTAAAATGTTCTCCTTTCAATGGGTATTTTCTCTACTTCACAAAGTAGAGAAAATGTCCTCAGATTCCAAAACAGTAGTGAAGTATATTGAAAATGTCCTCAGATTCCAAAACAGTAGTGAAGTATATTGGACACTTTCACCATCTCACTCAATCCTTAAAAAAAACATGGGCCTTAAACAGACAGTAAAAGGCTGATAGAAAGACAGAAAGACAGACAGAAAGAAAGAAAAAAACAAAGGCATGGACCCACTGCTAACACATTTGAAGTAATCTCTGGAGGAGAGGACAAAATTGTGTCCCCCGCCAGCAGACTTGCCCCTGAGAAGGGAGAGAAAGAAAGGGTGAGAGGGGAGTAGATCCAGTAATGACCTTCAGAATTAAGCATACTGTCCCACAACTGTGGCCCAAAACAGGTATTTTCTCCAATCATCTTTAACACATTCCTATAGGCTATTAATCCTTCCATGCACGCCAGGCTCATCTTGTTGGATAATCTGATTTTATAGGCAGGACATAGGCCACCGGGGATAAACTAAAAAGGACCATAAACACAACATAGAGTATTAAGTAACACTGAGCTGGATAGCAAGACATCATTTCTGTTTAAATTCCTGTTGAATCTCTTTTAGTATATCAAAGAGAGACTTTCAACACATTTTCAAAAGTCAACACTTGTGAATCTTCCTCTCCTTTTAACAAAGGGGAAAGTAAGTGTCATGTTCAGAGGTATTATTAGGAAACAGCATGGACTTAGAATTAATTTGTGATGATTTCTTTTGATTGAGTATATTTTGTTTCCCTTCTATTCATGGTAGCTAACATAAGTTCCCAATTTAGAATAGAGGAAAACTTGATCTTTTAAGTAAACATTTTTAAAGTGAGCTGATTCAAAACAATGTCAAATGTATTAATTCCATATATTGGTGCTATGGTTTGTAATTAAATACCCAGAGGTCCATGTGTTAATGGCTTGTTCCACAGGGTTACATTCTGACAGCAGTGAACCTGTGCAAGATGGGGCCTAGTTAGCCACTGCTATCATATCCTGAGAGACCCCAACATCTCGGTATCTCTTATTTTCTCCTGGATGTAACAAGGTTGCCAGAGGCCCAAAGCAATGGAACCCCCATCTCAGATAGGAAACTTCAGAAACGTTCTATCTTGATAACCTCAGATATTTCAATACAGGAATGCAAGGCAGACTAACATGGCTGGTATACACACACCTGGAAAACTCATGAAAGGGAAATACAGATGACTTTCACTCTATGTTGGGGCCTGTTACAGGTCTAGCCTCTGCTGTTCCAAAATCTCTTCAAGAGGAAATATTATACCTGATGGATATATGACCTCAAGCCTTTCCCCTGTGTGGGAGGCATTAATTTGTCTATTTCTGATGATCCAAAATAATCCCCAGCATTGATTTATCTATGGCTTCCTACTCCCTTCTGTAGGGGATACAAACTTTTGCTTTTTATAAAAAAGCATTTTCCATGATTCCAACCACTCAGCACTGGAAAGCACTACCCTATCACATATGTAACACATCCATTCATTACTATCTGCCTCCTACCTTAGGTGCTGTCTTGGTTACTTTTCTTTCATTGCTAAGACAAAATACCTGATGCCCAAAATGAAGGAAGAAAAGATTTATTTAGCTCATAGTTTGTGGAGGCTTCAGACCATACTCGGCTGGCTCCAAGGCAGAGTGGCACATGGCAGAGGGCAACAGTTCATCGTGGTGGAAAACAACAAAAACAACAGAAGCAAAAAGGGAGAAGTGGGAAAAGACTCCTCCTGTCCCTTATGTTGTATGCAGACTACCCACCGTATGGTGGGTGTAGCACTCACACCCACAATCCCAGCACTAGAAAATGAATCAATCACAAAGTGTGGAAGCACAACCCATGACCACAGGAGCCTTTGGGGGAACATACAGACATAAACCCTGACAGTTATTGAGCAGAGCAAAGCTTTCAATCTTCCTTGAATTTGCCAGAATTCTTGTTATCACAACATACTGCATACTCAAAGCACATGTACAAAATAAAGAATTTTATGCCAATAAGATGTTGTTTGTAGAAGCAAGAATAGACTGATTGAATATATTATTCTACACTGATTTTAATTATTGCTATCATCTGATCTGTCTCTAGCCAGCTAATGGGGTATTTAATCGGTTGCTTTAATTTTATTACAAAGCAACTAGAATGCAGCTGTAGCTAGACAACACACAAGCAAATAACATGCATTATTATTTTTATTATATTTATGTTTATGAGCTATATTCTACTGTGTCAACTCTACTCATTTCCACTTGACTAGTAATTTGTTTGTATTAAATCATTATTGTGCACTTGCATGAGAAACTGCTTGAAATGTCTATTTACTGCCAAGTGTAAGTTAAGTAATAAATTTCTACATGTATTCACCTTCATTCGCCAAACAGTCTGTGATTCATTTAAATATTTATACAGTGCTTCAATTACTGATGCTGTTCCTATTAATTAATGATATTGGAATTAATTCTACAGAATAAATAAATACAGAAGTAGGAAAAAGTTGATGGATAAAAAGGAATCTGACATCATTGCACTGAATACAATTTCATGCTAGAGTTTCCACACAGTTCTTAGGAGAATGGAGAACACTAGCATTAATAAATCTGAGTGTTTTAGGAGACTTTAAGAATGAGCACATAGGTCTCAAAATCCAAAATAAGTATTTGAACAACTTGACCTTATTTCAGCTCCTTGAGACAACAATTAGGGAAAGGCATAGAGTCAACATGAAAATGTATTAAAGACCCATACTGTGCCTGCCTGAAAAGGGTCTGATAACTAGAGTGAATGACAAAAAAATACATTAATAATAATTCTAAAACATTTTGAGGCTGCTCTTTTCAGTTGCTACACATTTTTCAGAAGTAATTTACTGGGAGACTTTTTTTTCTTTTTTTCTGTCATTTTACCTGCATAAAAATATAACACAAGGTACCCACTTCCTGCACCATTCTGGAAAGCAAGTTTTCCCCCTCAGGAAGAGGCCTAGAATAACAATGAGAATGACTGCATCAGAGATAGACTGGCTTCAGCTCTAGCTTTTATATACTCACTGCATAACCCCAAGACATAGAATCCTAAGTTTCACTTTCCTTTCTGTGAAATAAGAGTCAGAAAGCTACTCTTATGTGGTATGAAGATCAAAGGAGATATCTCAGGAGGGTCTCACCAAGGGGTCCAGCACTCCTTTGGCTCCGGAAATCCAAGGTGTATTTAGCACAGTAAGGTCTTATCTGGTTGAGATTCTTCATGCAAATCTTTATTGGATACCTATGGAAGATCCAGTTTAACACAAAGTCCAGTTTGTTCAATGGCAGACAAAATGACTAGATTTGCCTCTAAATAAAACATGGCCATGCTTTATTGTGGTAAAGCCAATATTACACCTGTTACTAGGAAAATAAAGGACAAGACATTAAAGAAAAAAGGGCTCCTTAATGTAAGTTTCTTATGCAAGTGCGGAAAAAAGTTGTTTCCTCATCAACTTCAAAATATTACCCACTATTTTGCCATTTGTGTGGAAAGCAGGACAAGATTTCCTACACAATTTTCAGGTCTATATCATGAGAGATCTACCTGTCTGAACATCACTGTCTTGTCACCAAACTGTGTATATGACAGAATGATGAGATGTAAGCCAACAAAAGAAGCCTCCATAGAATAAACTACCCAGAGATTAAATCCTTCTCCTACACCTCTGAAGTGATTCTGCCCACCCTCATCAGTAAAGGTGCAGAAAAGCGACCTGCGTGTGTGTGCAGCAGTAGAAGGGAATATGTGACTTTGTTACTGGTAATCACATAGGGCCCACCACTTTGCTGTGCCATAGGGCCCTGATACTGTCCCTGATCCGACCATCTTCAAAACTCATGTCACGTCTCATGGCTCACCAGGCCATTGCTGGTGCTGCTAAATGTTTGTCACTCACTGAAACAGCTCAACAATGTTATTCATATCCCAGATGCTTACTCAAACCTAGGGCTACCTCTCCGATGATAGCCTGGCTGGGTTCTCCGTGACTTTTAAAAGGAAACAGTCAGAGAAGGTTCAATTCTTTATGCAAAGGAAAAATGGGTCATGAACTAACTGTGAAACTCTCACAGAATCTCTGATCCTCATTCCCCAGATCATATAAATCAAAAGCCATCTAAATTGCCTTTCAGCTCTGAGACTCTATGGAGATATACAGATATATTACCACAGGAAAAATATGTTATTAGAGAAGCCAAAGAAACCTTTGTACCATGGAGATATACAGATATATTACCAGAGAAAAAATATGTTATTAGAGAAGCCAAAGAAACCTTTGTACCATCCCTAACTGGATAATTCCACCAAAAGATACCTGATCTTGTTGGGAAAAAAAATAAAATAAACAACAAATACTTTCATACTGCCTTTTATTAGCAATAGATGCTAAATATTTGGTTTTTGATAATATTTACCCTAGGGAAAATTTATATTTGTTTCTTATTAACACTTCAAGTGCCTCTCAATACATCTTAGCTGATCACAACATATATACTTGGCATAAACCATAAAAACTATTTGGAATTCCCAGCTTTATGAGATTGATTCTATTATCTTCCACTGCCACTTAGAAAATTAAGAACTAATACTATTGCACTGTCATTACATAAAATAGGAAGGAAATCTTACATATGGACACATGGTTCCAAATATTAGTAACATATTCCAGGCCCCAAACTTTCCAAAGTACATTTCTATCATTCTAAAATCTGACTTTCACTTCCTTTGTCCCCTCCTCCCTTATAAAGTATAAAAGTTACTCCTAAATTCTAAGGTTGATTGCAGGGTAAAATCTGTAACATGTGAAAACCTCACACTTCACCAGATAAGTACAATCTGGGCAGCTCTTCTACCAGTGCAGATACAGAAGCCCAGAGAGCTCACTCTGCTGAGACTGGGAGATCTGGCCCAACAAAAAACAGGAAGGATAAAAGCTATCCATGCAGTGCTAAGAAGCAAGATGAGTGCCATGTTTTGCGTAAATCTCCACTTAAAGTTCATGTGTTCAAGACTTTTTTCACAAGAAAGCACTGCTGTGAGGTAGTACTACAACAGCAAATAGAAACACTGAAACAACACCCAGAATTTGGAGGCAGATTTATTTACATCGATGGGTACTGATTGGGATCACTCCCAAAATATCAGGCCCTGACCTCTGATGTTCTAAGGCTTATATGAGATAAGCAAATAGGAAGTACAGAGTCAGCTAGGGGGTGATTTATTCAATATGCATCATAGCAACCAGCTATGCATCACAGTGACCAGTCGTTTCTTAGAGACAGGAGCAACAGAATCTGGAACAGGAACTATTTCTTGGGCAACTAACAAACTGAACTATACTGGCTGGGAGGGGTGTCATTTTGTGCTACAGTAGAACCTCTAGGAGCAGACCCTAATGATCTGCTTAAGTCACTGGGGATATACTTCCTGGTCAGGAAGTGAACAGTCTGCTCTACCATGCAGTCTCCACCATGGTTATCCAGTCTGTCCGTCAGAGGCTCAAAGACATGATTCTACCTGATCTTGGCCTGGAGCCTCCAAAACTCTGAGCCAAATAAACATTGCTCTGCAAAACTGTTTCTCATTTTCAATATGTCATGGAAACCTGACTAACACAGAAGGCAAAAGAAGGACCAAAAGAATGAACACAAATGCACAGGTAAAAAGCTCAGGGATTAGCAAATAAATGGGAAAACTCTAGCTCTGGAATGAATAAGACCTTTTACATGGAGCCAGGAGTATCTTTCTTGTTTATAAGTACATTTCCGTTTCCACCATCCAACTCATCACCCTTCCTTTCTATATCCTCCATTTTCACTTCCCTTTACTGTCCTCCCCTCTGTACATTGTCTCCTCTTCATCTTCCTTATCTTTTTTTTTTACTTACTTTTTTCCCATCATTTTCTATTCCCTTTTTCTCTTATTCTAACTTGTCCAAATTTTAAAGAACTTTTGTCACCAGTCATTGGCTTTCAAGATTTACCCAGGCAGCCATTCGGGGTAAGGGACATTTATACTTCTTGCCATGTGGCACGGCAGAGAGGGGAAGATAGCTAGGTGTTCCTGGATGCTACATAGCAGAGGTAAGGACAAGCCATGGGAGAGAAGTAAGAAAGGAAGATAGAACTGGAGGTAAAAAGAGAATGTGCAGCTCTATAAACAAAGTCCAAGGAGAGTATCACTATAAACCTGGCGGAAAGTCAGTAAGTGAATAGAAAAGCGCTTAAGGCACAAAATGCTACAGCTAGAGCCAAGACTCAGAATGTGGAGTGGGGAGGAGACATAAGAGAGACAGAGGAGACAGAGAAATAGACACACACAGAGACCGAGACAGAAAGAGAGACAGGGACAGAAAGAGAGAGACAGAGAGATGTATGCTACGAAACAAAACCCAAAACGTTAACCTGTCTTAGTAATACCTGAAACAGAGGACACGAGGCACGCCACATAGACGGTAACACCAGGTGAGGAAAATTGTAGATATTTCTTAATTTCACTTTAGTTTTTACCTTAATCTCACTCTGGGAACTCATAGTTACTGTTCTGAGATTTAAAACTAACCTAAATCAATTTGGGAGGCAAAATACAATGAAGTCTCCATTCTATTCAGACAATTGCATGGACTGACAGCACAGAAATTCTTTGTGAAACCCACCCTACTGGAGCTGAAGGTCAGCATCATCATGACAGGGCACCATAGAGAGTCATTCTTCCTAACTAGTTATTGATTTGTAAAAATTCATAAGTGTGTCTTATATCAAATGACTGCTCCCAAATTATTACCTTGGATCAACAGACAGTAAATATTGGCATTTTCATATGGCAATTTGCTATTTGGGAATAATCTATCCTTCCAAGAGGGATAGAAGTAATGCACATAATAGTCATTTACTGATCATATAATATTAGATACCAGTAATTTGTCATTCACTGCTGTATTCTAGAATCATTAGAGGAGCCATTCAGCTGTTCTCAGTCATACTTGTTACAATCATGTAAAAAATGTGATTCTGTGTGCTGAATGTACCAAATATACACTAATGACTCATTACTCTAGACTAAATTTAATGACCAGTACAAACCTATAGTAAAAGAACAGTAGTAAAAAGAATGAAATAAATCCAAAATTTAAATGGAATATTCATTTTAGTTATAGTCATTAAACAGAGCAAAATGATGGTCCAATTTAGCTGCTCAGTAATTTACATTTATCATAACAGTATTTGAAGCATATAATTCATTAAACAAATATTTTTAGTACCTACTATGTGATATTCTGCCAGATATATCAAGACATCTTCATATATAAAAAGAAACAATTTCTACTTTAGAGGCTTGTATGGATAAAAGACATGTAGAACTCTCATACAAATAAAATATGATTACATGGTATGATCTCTGAACTCTCTGCATTGCAAAACCAACAGCAAGAACTACATTTACCAGAACACTCTTCCAAAATGGTTCTGAGGTAGGACTGCCTGGAAGAGGAGGATGAGAAGGTGTAGAAGGAAAAGAGATGGGGATGCTGTTTTGGTGGAAGTCAGGCAAGTGAGCTGAAATGAAACCTTGCTCACTATTCCACACTAGGTATTCAGCATCCACTGCTTTCTGAATTGATACAGAGAAGTATCAATCGATTCCTAACACCTTTGCTATTAATGTTTCTTGCTACTGAGTCACAGTTGTTGGGCCTATCTCTTTGGTTTGACATGCTTTTTTATTTGCACATTAACAGAGTTCAGTATTATCACTTGTTTGGATATCCACAGGACTTATTGGCATCGTATCTCTTATCAACTCACGCCAGATTTGTTGCAGTTTATTGGTGTCACTTCTTATGTGAATCATAATCACATTAGCAAATATGAACAAAACAAATCCTAAACCATTGCAAGAAACTGACAAAAGACACACCTGGTACTCAAATATTTCATATTTGGGCTATCCAAAACAATATTCAGTATTACTAAGTGACAGGTGCCAACCTGAAGAAGCTACATATTGTATGATTCCCACTCTATCACATACAGAAAAGGCCAAACTATGAAGAAAAGATTAAGATGAATGCTTTTCAAAGTCTCAGGAAACGGAGGAAAGGATGCCCAGTAGAGCACAGGTTTTTACAGTAGTAAAACTACACTGTCAGATCATAGTAATGGTTTTCAGAAACCATACAATACATAATATAGTATTAACTCTAATGCAAACTACATACTTTGGCTAATAATAATGTAGCAGGGTTGGTTCATCAACTATAAAAAACAACCACTACACTAATGCAAGATGTCAATAATAGTGGAAAATTAGTAAAAAATAAATGGAGTATATGAGAATGTTCTATACTTATCACTCAAATTTTCTGTAAGTATAAAACTGTATGGAAAAAATCATCTAATTTTTAAAAATCCGAATAATACATGAATGTACTGCAATTGAAAAAATCTCAAACCATGAAAAAAAAAAAAAAGAAGGGAACAGACTAAACTATTTAACCTACAAGTGATCCTCACACACCAATTCCTTACTTATTTCAGGGATAAATGCTATTTTCAAAGTTCGGTATTCATGTTTCTGGTCTGCTTTTTCTGTTCGGTATTTATGTTTCTGGTCTGTTGTTTCTCCTAAGTTTTTAAACATGATAGGACCATTTCACACAAATTATTCTGAAATTTTGACAGCTATTTGAGGCACCTACTAGTAAGCATGCTGAGCATTATATGAATAAAATAATCCATGAAATGTGCTTTCAAAGTGGGCACTTCATAATCTCAAATTTCTTTGTCTTCCCTAGAGTATTATGCAGTGATGGGCCTGAGGAAAGGCCTCTAGAAATGTTTAAGGATTGCTTGGCAATTGATACGTCAAGTTGCAAAAGCATTACAGCATTAAAATATAATTATGTAGTCTGACAGATAAATTCTGGAAAGAATTACCCCTTAACTAAAAAGCCAGTATGCCAGTAGACTGCCTACTGTGAAAAGATAATAAATTTTGCAGTGATATTCAGGATTTTAGTTCTTGAAGATACACAAAAGAGAGATAGTTATCCCCATTTTAGGCACAAGAGTGCTGGTATTCAGAAAGGTCCACAACTGGGTCAACATGACTCATCTTTTTGGCAAAGGAATCAAGATAAAAATCCCAGTCAAGATTACATGTCTATCTGGGTGTGGTGGCATATGCCTATTATCCCAGAATTCAGGAGACTGAGGCCAAAGTTTTGCTGTAAATTCAAAGCCAGCCTGGGCTACAAATAAGTTGAAGAACAGAATAGACACATAGCAAGACCCTGTCTCAAGAAAAAACAAACGGGGCATGGTGGCACACACTTGTAATCCTAGCATTTGGGAGGTTGAGGCAGGAGGATTGTTGCAAGTTCAAGACCAGCCTGGGCTACAAAGTGAGCACAAGGACAGCTTGAAGTGCATAGTGAGACCGTGTCTCAGAAAGACAAAAACAAAAACAAACAAACAAAAAAAAAACAGACTCCATCTCTCATGGTGCCTCTTGCAAGTACATGACTTGAATCAAACTCAATGACTAGGTTCAATAGTGACCTATGGAGAAATTTAATTAAAGTTCTCATCCAATTCAGTTTGTGACCAGAATTGTAGGAATAATTAAGTTCGTGAACCAAGGCACCATTTATACTTCCTTCCAGTGACTTCCAATGACAAGTAGCCAATAGACCTTTCCTCAGACTTCCAAACTGGCTTAAAAACTCACTTGCAACCAACAGGGAAAGGCTTATACCCACATCTCACTCAATATCATGTCTTATCTGTCCTTTACTTAGAGCAAATCATACGTTGTTCATTGATTTTTTTTAGAGGAAGAAATCTAGAGAGGTTTTTAAAAGGTATTTTTTAAAAAGTAGTACATATTAGTAATATAGAATAATGATGCTTCTTTTTGAGGACTTGGTACCTGCATATAACATAGCTTAATCATTTTTATTCTCATTAATGTCATCTCTCTTTCTCCCTCCCTGAGCCCCTATTTCACGTGCTAATGTCTACGTCTAGTTTATACAATCTGACATGTAGTTGCTTAGTAAACTGTTTTGGTCAAGTGGATAGGAAAGACATTTTTAAGGGAGAGAAAGACAGAGGGGGCATGCATAATAAACCTCATATATGACAAAACAATTTACCAAGCAACTACAAACCAGCTACAATTCCAAAACTAATAAACGAGAAAACCAAGATTTGTATTGCTTTAGCTGCAAAATGTGTCCTTTTTTATCTGAGTTACTCTATGCTTGCCACAATATGAAGTACTATACACTTCCAGCATTCAACCACAGATACCGAAGCTTAAGCTCAAAGCCTTTATGATTTACAAAGAATTACTGTGTGGAAGACCCTGCATGAGCCATAGATTTAGTTCACTCAAACCTGACATAAGGAACAAGCATTAAGATGTGATATTGGTGAAATATAAATAAAACAGCAGCTAGAAATGGACCACCATGGTACAGGAATTCTAGATAAAACAAGGATGTGTTTATATGGTATGTCTTCATTTATTCAAAGGAAAAGGAATGGCATGTGGAGCACATTTAAGGTAATACCCAGCATGAAGTATGCAGAACATTTTGTGTATTTCAATGCTGATGGGACATAAAGCCAGAAGAAAGGGATGATGAGTGATAAGCAAGAAATTAAGTCGTATGGAGATTCATCTTACCAGTAACGGACATATACTAGAAGAACTTATTCTGCAGACTCACAGGCTAGACATGAAACTCAGAAAAATCCCTATAGCTACTGTAGATTTGAATGGAATCCAAAGTCCAAGAGGCCTAGCAAAATACAGAAATCTGATCAAAAGCAGGGATAATAGGAATGGGGAGAGGAGACTGCTTTGACAATGATCTAGAAAGCAAGATATTTGGGAGAATGGAAACAATCTAGCAAAGAGAAAAGGAACAAGCAGTAAAAGGCATGCTACTTGAGATGAAAAGCATTGAGGAAACTATATATTAATGTTAATAATGTTAAATATGTCTGTAGTAGCCTTTACCAGGTTCTCCACTATCCCATAATCAGTCTTTTCTGATTGGCATCTTTCACTATCATGTTTTCAATGTTCATACACATTGTAGCCTGCATCGGTATTCCATTTGTTAACTGATGAACATCTGAGTTGTTTGAAGTTTTTGCAAAGTCAGAATAATGTCATGATGAACAATGATGTATAATTTTTTGGATGGACATATGTTTTCATTTTGCTGTGCACATATCTATGAGTGAAAATACTATACCATATGCAACTATATATTTAGAGACCTTGGGGAAATGCTATATTCTTTTCCAAAGTGACTGTACCATTTTATACTTCCAGTAAAAATGCATAAGGGTTCAAATATCTGCACATCTGCTATTCAATGATAGCCACCCTATTCACATGATGTGACAAATCATTGTTTTGAAGGTATTTCCCTAAAGGCTAATGATGTTGAACAACTCCACATTGGTTTATTGGCCATTTGTGTACCTTTTAAAGATAAATACCTATGCAGAATCTTTGGCCATTTTTAATTTGATTGTTTTTTATTACCAAGTTGTGAAAATCCTTTATATAGCCTAGATACAAGTTTCTTCTCAAATATATGATTTTCAAGTATTTTTATCCTATACTATATATTTTCTTTTCTGTACATTGATATACCTGCTGCAGCACAAAACTATGTGTGTATTTGCATTTGTTAGTTTTGCATTTGACAACATACATAAAATAAAATGCCTACTCCTAAAACACATATTACACTCATGTTTTCTTCCAAGAGCTTCACAGTTTTGGGTTTTGAAATTTGGTCTTTGATGCCACTTGAGATAATTTTTGAATATGGAGTGTGGTATGTATCTAACCCCATTCTTTAATGTATGGATATACCATGTTGTTCCAGAAGCATTTGTTGAAAAGATTAGTCTTTTCCATTAAGTTACTTCAGTAGCATTGTTGAAAATCAATTAACAGGAAATGTGAGCATTCATTTCTGAAACTCAATTCTATAGCCCATGTCAATATCTTATTTTCTTGGTTATTATACAGTCGCATTGAGTTTTGAAGTCTTAAAATCCTCTAACTTGTTCCTTGTTCTTGAGGTCCTTTGAATTGCTATGTTTTTAGCAATAACTTCTAAATTACTATAAAAAAGTTAACTGGGATTCTTTTAGGAATGGCATTGAATGTAAATGTTACTTTAGCATACTGTAATCTTAATATTAAGACCTCCAACGCACAAGCATAAAATATCTGGCCATTTACTTAGTCTTTAGTTTCTTTCAAGACTTTCATGTAAATGGGAAATCTAAATTTTCCACTTCTTTCACAAAACTTATTCCCAGGCACTTTGTTCCTTTAGATTCCCTCTACATGGAATTATTTCCTCAATCCTGTTTGCCAGCTACAGTGGACTCACTAGAATTTACTACACACACACACACACACACACAGGTAGATATACATATATATGAATGTTTTTTGGATTATTATAGATATAGTTGTTTTTATTTTAACTGACACATAATAATGGTACATATTTATGGTGTACAGTATTTATTTCAACATTTGTATATAAAGTATAATGATCAAGTAAGGGTAATTGGCACATCAACCACTTCAAATATTTATCATTTCTTTGTACTAGGAATATTCAGAATCTCCTCTCAGCACTGTTTCAAATAAAATCAGTTCCTTTGGGCAAAGCTTGCCTGTTCTTTGGTTTTTTGGACCCCTCTCGCCTTAGCAAATTCAATCACTTCTGAAGTATTTTCTGAGGACGTATTTTTTGAGTAGGAGACTGTCTGCAGGTGATAGCTTCTTTTGTTTTTTTCTGATTTGCTTTTCCTAGTTTACATCTCAGTGTGTAAACTGAGGCTCAGTACTCTCAGATTACACACCCAAGCCCCCTTTACCATGTAAAGGGGCTGTTTAGAGGGAAATACCTCTAAACTTTCCAGCAGTTTCAACAGGAAATGAACCTTTGTAACTTAGAGGTGGAGGGGTAAGACATTCTGGTGACCTGTACCTCTTAGTTCAAGTCACATACCTTGATGAAAAGTGGAGGGGAACCCCATCTTTTTATCAATATCCACCCAGAATGCAGCTTCCATCTTGGTGAGCTGGGCAGAAGGGGAAATGAGTAAAAAGCAGGGTGTGACTCATCTGCTAGAATCTAAATGTTCTTATAAAGATTTAGTGTATTTTCTTATATGCATATTTCTTATTTGCTATTTTCCATGAGAACAATTTCCACAGACCCTACGAAGTTGAGTTTCTTTTTAATTTTCATGAGTTATGGTTGTTTGGCCAGCCAAAGGGTTCACCAAGCTCATTATTCTGCCATTTTAGGAATAGAACTCCAATAAACTTCTTTAAGCCTCTGAGACTCAAAGATTGCTTATTACTGCTTAGCATAACCACAGCCATGTTCAGTAGCAAAGCAGACTCAAGGTAAACTCAAGAAAAAAATAAATAAATAAAACCCATGATTTACCAGCTCCATCATTCACTGATAAATTCCTGCCCCTTTAGTCTGAGGAACTTTGACTAGCCAGATTCCAGAAGACTGGCTTTCTTGTTTCTCTTTTGTTCTATTGTTCGCAACTGACCTCTTTAATGTATCTTTGCGTACTGCCTCCCTCTGTAATGAAGTCCTCAATTACTATAAGTCGCTTGTGATCTTTAAAACACAGTGTCCATGTAAAGGTGACAAAGATAGCATTATTACAGCAGGGATGCAGTTCATTTATGCCAGTGTCCCTGGAACCTAAAACAGCACGTGATCTGCCTGACACTTGTTAGCTACTCCCAAAACATATTTTTAAACGAAAATATCAGGAATTTACTTTTATTTTTAAATTTACATTTATTTTTAAATGAAAATATCAGGAATTTACTCCTGATCTTCTGTAATGCTGGACGCTCCAGGGCAAGTGAGTATACTGGAGGACTGCTTGTCTAATAGTAACTTTCTCAATGTATCTTCCCAGAGACTCGTTCAAACTAGCACCCTATTTTACACCTTTTTCCTAGAAGACTCTATGTATCACTAAAGTATCCCAAGATTCTCCTAACCAGGCTTGGCCTCATTATGCCCACTTGGAGAAACTCCTTTCAGGGAGCAGTAACTGACACCACAGAATAAGGTCACTCTATCAGTTAATGCAGAGTGAGGAAGTCAGCCCTTCAAGAAGATACTGTTGAATACAAGGCAGGTGATTCTGAATAACCATCCCCAACTTGGTCCATTGAGAAGACCTGAAAGTTAACAGTACCTTGAAGACATTTACAACTGAGAGAATATGGACCCTTTCCAAAGTAATTAGAGTCCCTCTTACCTTATGAGGGACATGTCCAAAGTCCTAGAAAACCTCCAAAATAATAAAGACAGATGTAGCCAGTGAGGAGCACAGCAAGCCTCTCTAGGAACTGTGATAGACATTTGGCTGAACTTATCTCTCGCCTGTGTTCCAAGCACTAATGTTTGTTTACTGAGCCAGTCTCACAGCAGCACTCTCTGTGGATTCTTCCTGGTCCGTGTTGCCCACTCACTGGGCACCTTCAGTTGAGCTTCACCTGGAAGACCAGCCCACCTAGGTCTCCGGCTTCCTGAATCCGCCACTCCTCTAAAATTGACCTATTACTCATCCTGCTTGAGTTCACACTGCTTCACACAGATAATTAATTCATTAGTTAATTGATGAGTTCAATTAATTCATCAGTCTTCTGCTTGAATCCTTGTTGGGATTCTGTGCCTCTGTGTCCTTAACCTTACTGGAAATTAGCCACATGCTAGATTTATTCTCACTTCTTCCAGGTCATTAACACACACACACACACACACACACACAATAAACAGAGCTGAGTGAAAAAGTACAGTGCTCAATCCTTGCCCTCTTGGCATCAGCTTTGAGATACCTGGCCAAGTATGCCTGTGCTAAGTTTCAAAGAAAAAGCAGATAACTTTGAAGATTTTATTTCACAGCGGACAAAAGATAAAAGTCTCTGTCAAGTTGTCATTAGATACTTAATGCTATTCTTGGTAGGGCGCTGGAGGCACCCCTCCTCCCCTGTGGACCTCTAGCTGATTAGGTTTCCCAGCTTTAATTTGAGGGAGGATTTACAGCTGAAAGAGGTATAACATCATTTTGATTTGGGTTGTACCAGGCTGGGGAATCCAGATTACATTTGTATGAAACTGTATTAGGAGATATGACTGAAACCACCAAAATCAAATAAAAAGAAAAATTTCCAGAAAGTGTAACAATAGGGACCGGCCTTTCCTTCCAATGGCTCTATAGCATTTAACTGTGATTTTGATTTACCCAAAGGGGATGCAAGCAGAAAGGCAGAAGGGACGCTGCAAAAATGTCTGTGCCTGGTGGAACTGTCCATTCATCAGCCTGTCACCCACCTAATCCAGGGGGCCATTCCTGGATTCACAACAAAAGTAATTAACCCTTAGAGAAGTGGAGAAACTAGCAGGGAGGGAAAAACTTCATGAAAAATACCCTGCTCTCATCTCTTGGGGGAATTGTTTAATGCGGTGTCTAAAAGAAATCCATCAAGCTGTCTCCCAGCTTGCACTGGGCCTCAGTCCATCCACCAGCACCATATGCTGCTGTGTACATGTGTCGCTCAGCATCCCCAGACAATGACTAGAGATAATGACTTAAGTGGAGAGTGTGTGTTTCCTCCAGAACAATGTGAATGCTGTTGTAAAATCTGACTCTCATCTGCACAGGAGACAATAAATCACTCTGGGTACCACAAAAATACAGTTTCTTTGAAGACCACACATGAAGAAAAAATTAGCTATTGCTTATAGTTGTTCATACTAAACAGTTAACCAGAACTGGGCATATTACCAGCATCTTCTAGGGGGACTTAGAGATGGATCAGTGGAACATCACAAGTTGAAATCTCAAAATTGAAATGATTTTTGTGCCAAAGTCTCCAGTTTTAATGTCATGTGTTGTTCTGGGGAGAATTTGAGAAAATAGAGCTGCTTTTTTATCATCAGAAAACTGGTGACTACCAAAAAATAGGGAAAATCATGAAGATGGCTACAAGTACCTCCAGGCATTATATAATTCCTAAATTATTGCTTTGTTTAAATATGATTACTGGTCAGATAGCAAATGATATATAAGGCCAATTTTTCTGATTTCTGCAAGGACTTCTGGTCTCTCAGTAACTATGGAGGACAAAGGATCATGGTTTCTAAAGGAAACATTTTTTGGACATACTGTTTTTTCACACCTTTACCTCTCCTCAGATAGATAAAATGTAACAAATATCTGAAATTCAAAGATAAAGTTGCCATCCTCCCATTAGAGGGAGTCTCCTTGTTTTGTTTTTGTGCTTACAGGCAACCCAACTAGTCTGGATATAGCAGAAGTGGGTAGCAAAGGCTTTTTTTTTCCAAATTCTGCTCAACAACAAGGTTTTCATGAGGCCATAAAGAGGTAACAAAGGCACGGGATGTAATTTAAATCCCAGCTTCTAGCTCTGACTTTAAAACAGAAACAGATAAAAAAAAAAGTGCCAAAATACCTCAGATTACTCAAAAGAATTCTTTAGATTATAATATTTTCTAGAATAAGTTAACAGTCAAAATTTATCTTTAATTCCAAAAATCATCAAAAAGACACACTATATTTTTAACTTCTTTTTTTTTTTTTTTCCTACCAGGAATCAAACTCATGACCTCACACTTGCCAGACAAACACTTGTGCTACCGAGCTATATCCCCAGCCGGACACACCATTTATATATACTTACTGACAGTTAGAAATAAACTTTGATGAAAATAAATGCTTCTAAAATTGAGGATCACCCAAGGAATGAGTTAAAAACCACAGTTCTTTGTCTTTTGAGAATCCACTTATTTCCCCACCATCTTCTCAGCAATACCACAAAAGTAGCTTCTGAACTAAGAGAAGGCAGAAGAATACAGCTTCTTCAACTTTGCGGCACTAAACAAGCTATCCAGAATCACAGAACCTTAAAATTTAACACGGAACAGCCTAGAGGTGGGTGCCATGTAGCAAAAGGGGTTGAGGGAACAGACTGGGAGAAGGGTATAAAGAACCAGGCTGACATTTCTTTGGGTATCAGTTTCCTCTTATGGAAAATGCAAGTGTAAATTAAGACAAGCTGGAAGAAAATTCAATCTTTAATTAAGAGATAAATAAAGCCTCTAAAGCGATGTAATGCACAGGAATAAAAATGTGCTTAAAATATCCTTAGAGAGTTTATGGGCCAGGCATGGTGGTACACACCTGTAATCACTGCACTCAGGAGGCTGAGGCAAGAAGATTTCCATGAGTTCAAGGCCTTCCTGGGCTACATAGCCAGCTCCGTTACACAGCAAGACCCTACCTATAAATAATTAAATAAGTGTGGTATAGTGGTTAGGAACAGGGGTATGAGTTGAATCATTCAATTCCACATTATCATTATACCATAAACCAGCTGTGCTATCTTGAGCAAGTTACTTAGCTTTGCTGAGACTCAAGTTTTCTAATTTTCTAAGAAGAAGAATAAAAACTCCAGTATTACAGGACAAGTAAAAATTTAAGTAAAATGTGTGATCCCCACTGTAAACACAAAAACATCATTTATCATTATTAGAAACACAATGATGTATGATTCTACTTAAACATAAAAATACAACCTTCACATTTTTGGAATATTCTTCACGTGTGAATGTGAAAAATCAAGGACCAAAACAGAGTTAGAAGAAAGATGGTATTATGTGATATCTTTTGGATTAAAAGAAGAAGCAAATAAAGCAATACAAATTTAGAAAAACTCTTTCAAGCTATTCTGCAGGGATAGTGTCACCTGGGGAAGGAAATGTATGCATCCTGCATTTTAGAGAGTTGCTAGGGAAAGCTTGCTGACCCTTGACAAGCCTTGGCCTCCCAGGAACAGAGTTAGGCAGCTTAATTTGGGCAAGCGAGGAAAAAGCATGAGCCCACACCCAAGCGCGGCTTGGCTTCCATCTGTGTGATTTAACCATGAGCCTCAGCTCGCCTCTTGGAGCCCAGGCCCAGCTGCCAAGGAAAGGCTTCAGACCCACAGTGGTGCCCTGACAATTTCTGGTTCAGTGGAAAGCTGGGAAACACACAGGCTCACAGCATATGATTTCTTCATATTTTATCACTTTCCGGGGTTTAAACAATTTTAACCTTCTCTCTCAGTGGACACAGAAGTTACTGTACTATGAGTGAAAATCATTGAAGTTTGAGTAATAGAAGCCAGTTTCATGTTCCCAGGTGGGTATTCAATTGGCACAGAGACCTTGGCCACATCTTGACCTCTCTGAGCTTTGCATTTCTTATCTGTAAAGGGGACAAAAGGCAACTTCAGCAGCCTCTGGGGAGGAGGGTATATTTGACACTAGTGCCTAGGTAATACTTCGATTCATTTTTAAGGCTCAACTCATTTGTTACCCTGAAATGAAACAACGTGCCAATCATTCTAACACAACCATTTTAATTTAAAAAAAAAAAAAAAAAAAACTTCCTAAAGCTAACAAACTTAACCAGGAGGAGAAAAAAGAAAATTCACTGCTGCTCAGATTGGCTAGAGGCAAAGCACAAAGCTGCTCAGGCAGAGCAGTTGGCTTCCCACAATTTATTCTTTAATAACTTCTACTGTACTATTTCTGGGGCACATCAAAGGACAATAACAGCCAATGTTGGTAATCCCTTTCACCTATAAAAACTTTCATTACAGAGTGTTAAAGGCATCACTCTTTCTGAGAAATGTGAATCAATAGGAATCAGGCTATTTTTTCTTTCCCATCCTGGGGTAATGGCACTGGCTTTTTTCCCCAGTGATACAGTGGTTGGTACATGGCAGTTTCTTCTGATGACTGCAGATGAACAACAAGATGAAGATTCTCTGTGACAAGTGGAAAAGAGGACATGAAGTTTGGGAGGACACTGCTCTGTGTCAGAAACCCAAAGATTGTTCCACTCCAATTAGCCTATATGCAGCTTGTAAACACTGGCTTCCACATTCCTTAAAAAAATCACTGTTTAACTTGGTCACATTTGTAAGACTTTAATAGTGAAGTGTTTCTAATGAGTACCTTAAGAATATGGTAATTTTGAAACAAGCAGCAGATCTTAGTGGACACTATCTACAAGGAGAGTAGGTGTGTCCCCTATTATCTATAATATAATTATTGAATTCAGAAATATAAACTAAGAGATACTTTAAAAACAGTCTAATTATAGGGTTAATTTTCTTTAAAGGATCACTCTAAGCTTTTAAAGGCCAAAATCATCACATTTTTCTACTTTATTATGAACATATAAAGTTCAAGGACTACTCAAGCGTGTCCCTAGACAAGGTGATCAGAAAAGCATATCTTCTGATTGCCAGTGGCCAACATTTGGCCTTCCTTCATTTAGCTACTTTGCACTTGACCAATTGGCCATTCTTTCATAAGCCATTTTCTTACACACAACTGTTTCTTCCAACAGGACCTGACCTATCATTGACTGTCCTGCTTCATTTATCTCCTCATGCTTTCACAGAGATTGATGCAATCTCATTTATTTGCCTGTTTGTTGTTTGACTTTGTACCTATGCCTGAAAGTTCCTGCCACAGTACAGACATTCCCTGTGTATTGTCCAACTATTAGTGTTTCCTTTTAACTGATAGAAAGACCATTTCAGAGGTATAAGGCCACTGGCCTAAAAGGGCTTACTTAGTAAGTGACCAAGTCTGTATCTGAACCTGCAGTCACCAAATGCTGGACTCATACTCAGGAACTTTGAGGGTGGACAAATGTTTTCCCTAGAGACAGATAACAAATATTTCTGGATTTCTGAGGTACACATAGTCTCTTCCATTTTTTTTTTTTTTTTAGAAAAATACTTTATGCAAAGCCATTCTTAGCCCAGAAGGTCAGACATGTCACAGTCAACTTTGACCCACGGGACTTAGTGTGACCATCTCTGCCCACAAGCCCAGGAATGTATTCTACTAGGTTGTTAACTTTGTCTCAGGTCCTAGAATGCTGTGTAGAATCAATTAAGATTAGTAAGATGAACAAAGCTTCTCTCTATCCTGTAGATAGCAAGATGCACACTTTCAGCCAACACCTCCCACTTCCAATGACAGGGAGTTGGAACTGTCCCTGGAGTCATGTGCACCAACCAAGCAGAGGTAGAATCCCAAGAGGTTCCCTGCAGTAAGGGCAAGTAAACCAGGCTGGGCAAGGCAAAGGCCAAAGAGCCAGCGATACTCCCTTTCCAAGGAAGAGGCTTCTTCCACATGGAAGGAAACTTCCCCGGAAGGAAAAGGAAGTGAGGAGCCATTTCACCTGCCAGTGTCCTATGCTCCTGCCCTTCTAAGACTGCTTTTTGGCCACTGCACAAAAAGCCAAAATTTGACTCTTTCAAAGCATGAAGATAGTATTAACTGAGGACACGAAGCAGGCTATATCCTGATCTTTTGTTCAGTCATTCCCAGAAGGGGGCATCTTGTGACCTTGTTTTCACTCTGAAGTTTTCACTCTGAAGAAAGAACCATGTGGTTCCCTGCTCTGGCTACTGCAAATATTCCAGCTCTGGTGGCAGCTTTCTGCTCTTCCAAAGCCAAGTCATGGGTGAAGGCACTTTCCATTTCCAGGAGAGGGGTGTACACGTGGGGATCAGATGATCATAGAATCCTGGCAGCAGATGGAGGAAAGAGAAAACAGAAGGAAGACGAAGAAGGGCTCCAGTTTCCATCCTTAGACCACTGCAAAGGATTCTTCATTATTGAAATTAGTTATCCACAGGGAAAGATTCTCAGAAGAAAATATAGTGACTTAGCAAAATGTCTGGGAAATCTGAATAGAAGACATTACAATATGGCCACTTCACAGCACCACTGTGAAGCAGTCATTTTTCTGGGAGGGTAAAGCCACTTGCAATGTTATTAGAACCTAAAGAAATACCTAGTGAATGATTTCAGTTCTATCATATTAATACACATGTGCCAGTTTACATGTTTTTGTCTTTCTGCTTGAAAAGAACTATGCCTATCTTGGTTTTCATTGCATTCCTAAAGCCCAGCATGAAATCTTGCAAAAAACAAGGACATAATGACTATTTACTGAAAAATAAATGACTACTACTGCCTATGTCAGGGGCTTACCCATAGCAGGTGCATGATAATTTGGTGAAAAATGAACCACAATAATCAGTGTTACCATCATTGCTATCTAACTGCCACCAATGCCACTATCATTTCACTCTCATTGACTATTAAAAAAAAATCACTTGGTCAGGCATTATGCCTATATTATTTAAATTATCATTCTCATTTTATAGAAACACTGAAGAACAGAAAAGTTAAATAAGTATTCTGAGACAAATAGTGTATGGCAGAAATGGAATAATGATATTATTATTCTGGGTAATAGGGATATTATTATTACTTTGAGGGGAATAGGTTGATAGTTAAAGATAGGGCTGCATTTAGTGACTCTACTTTGATCTTTCATGTATTTCTTTTCACTAAAACATATCAGGAATTCTTGATGAAATAACTGTTTCCAGATCCGTGCCAGGAAACAGACACAAGAAACTAGTAAAAGTTCTTACAGGAAGCCAACAAAAACTACTAGAGTCATGTTAAAAGAACTTGGAATCAACCAGAAAGGGACTTTCTCTGGCCACATTTGAGTCAGCTTCAATATCAAAAAGAACAATGGATGTAGTACAATGATATAGACTGAAAATGTAAAACTCTATGATTTCTTAATATTACTGAAATAAACACTGGTCATATTTAGAAATTTTTAGGACAGCAACTTATAATTCAGAAAATATAAAATTAAGAATAAGCGTTTAACATACTTTTTGCATAAATAATATTTATGAACTGGCATCTGACAAAAAGTTCTTTCTTATAGAAAAAAATCCAACAAAAGCAGAAAAATGACAGTACTAGACAAATTCAAAACTCTTAATGAAATAGTATGTTTAGACAATCACCATCCATGGCTGTGACAACTTTCACTCAAAATTTGATGGGAATCCTGTTATTGAAGGCATCAGATTGAAAACACTTGAATCTATGAATCAATTGAAATCTAACTAAAAGTGGAAAGCCAGACATTACATCAGTGACTCCCATATTTTACTGCATTCGAATCACAGGAGGATTTTTTTTTTAAAGTTCCAGTGCTCTGGTCACAGTCCAACCAATGAAATCACAATATCTGGGGTAGAAGTAAGGCATCAGTAATTTATTTTTCCCTTTAAATAGAAGATTTCCCAGGTGATTCCAATGTGAAGCAAAGTTCAGGAACAATTTCCTGACATCATGCCATAGAAAATGCACAATACTCCCTATGATATGACATTAGCTAACAATATTTAAATCTAAATATGAACTAGAAGCAGGAAGAATAGAAAAATGCTTCAAATGATAACAGTACAATGAAACAATCAGATAAATCCAAAGTGTGGGACTCTTCAAAGAGGTAAGAAGAGCATATTTCTTTCTGCAAAAATGGCATTTTTTACTTCATATCTAGCTATGAAGGATTAACTTATAACAGAATAATCCTTCTGAAGAAAACAGTGTAATAGCCCCATAGTAAAGGTAAGATGAAAGATTTAAAAGCATTGGAGGATAACTATACAGACAGGATTCAAGCATCCTAGATTCTGTATTGAATGAGGCCTACTGAGGTGAGTCTTATACTTAAAACAACTTTTTTTCTTAAAAGTATTTTCTAGTTTTCATTTCCAGGAAAGAAAGAAGTAGAAAGAAGCAGTTCAGACTTTCAGTTAGAGAGATAAATGTTAAAGTTCAGGGCTGCTGAAGAAGCTAGGACTTGAGAGACCAGGATTCCTGAGAAAGGGGAACTGTAGACAAGTGAGTCAGGTATACCTAAGGAAAATGGACTTGGAGCATTTGCAAATTTCAAACCTATAAACATATAAGTGACAGGCCATGAAACTAACCAAACACCAGTTGCTACAACACTTAAAAAGCTAAGGAACAATTTTGTTGATATAATAATATTGGCTACATCAATGTGGGTTGGAAGTTATAGAAATAATATGAAATAGGAAGAAACTTTTCAAAAGAAAAAAGGAATGGGGGTAAGGGAAAGGAAGAAGGGGAAATAAAAAATGAGAAAATCAGGATAAAATGAAAATCAAGTTTTGTGAACAGTAAGGAGAAGGGGTTTTGAAAAGTGGGGAAGGCAATGGGGGAAAAAAAATAAAAGGAAACAAGATGTACAGATACAAATTCCTTATAAAGAATGTGTTCATTATGTATACCTAAATTGTACCAATAAACTTAAATTTAAAAAAAAAGTACTAAGGGAAAAAAATTGAAATTTAGAATCTTCTAAGAACAAATATTCAAATTAATATCCCTGATATTCAGCTGAGAGAATGCAAAGGCTTGAGTTCTTAGGACAAAAATAGAAAGACTAGTCATAGATTTGAGGAATCTCATTTTTTTATTACTAGATCACTGTTGTGTCCCCAGTTCAGACTAGGGAGGTTCACCCGAGATTTGGGCAACCTGAAGAAAAGACACAGAGCTGGGGAGATGCCTGAACATGTCTTTATTCTCAAATGCTGCTCAGCTGTGCACACTTGCGTGGCAATCCTTAAAGCCCAACCCAGCCACCAGCCCTAGTGGCAGTCCAACTATATATAGGAGTCTATATAATTGTGGCTATGTGCCAGAAATGATTTTAGTTATATCAGTGTTATGGTTTGTGTCTAGAGGTCCTCTTAACACCTCATGCAGCTGTAGGTGGGGCTTTTACAAAGGTGCCTGGATCTAGAGTATGTGTTGATGAGATTAAGTGTGTGTGATTCTAAATAGTTCCCCAAGAATTAAGGGTGCCACACCCTGGATGTGTGTCCTACTTGCCTTGAGAATTGATAGCCTGGATAAAAAGATAAGGGACAGAAAGAAAGCAGCAATTATCCCTGGTCCCTCATAGTCTGCTGCCTTGCTATCTTCTGCTTTCTTCCTGCCATGAACTGTTTCTCCTCTGCAATGTCCCTCTGCCACACCAGCTTGCCTAGGAGCCAGCCAACTACAAATCAAGACCTCCACAAACTGTGAGCCAAATAAACATTTCTTCTTTTAACTTTGAGTGTCAGGTATTTTGTCTCAGAGATAAGAAAAGTAAGTAAAACAATCAGTTATTTACACTGAGACTATTGACATGTGCCTACACCGAAATCTTGCTGACTTGGATTTTAATGTCAGCAGGAAATAACAACTTCCCCTATCTCACTCCTCCACACGCACACAGCCTGAACCAAAGCGTAGCTATCTGAGTCTTCATTTCTTCCTACAATCACTGTGGCTATTCACCGTCTATAAACTGCTAAAACGTTAACAACTCTATGGAAAAAATAATAAAATCCACACTGAATAAATACTAAGCAAAACAAATAGTTATTTTGGCAGAAAAAAGCTATCCAAGATAAAGATAAAAATGTAGGATAGAATGAAGAGTACCAGGTAAACTGGAATAAATATGACAATATCCCAAGTATTAGTTACTTGGGATAAAAATAAAAAGCTCCTATGGCTGAGGAGTTGAATTACATGAAATGACACAGAAGTGGGGATGGTAATGGTTGCAAATGGATTTACTAAGTATCCTGTGTGATAAATAAATACTTAAGAATTAATAACATGAAAGATAAAAGAAAGCTTAAATAAAGAATAGGAAGATGTAAAGCTGAATTTATTCACAGATGATAGAATCATGAATGCCAAAAAGCTTAAGTATCTGCAGAAGGATGAACAGGAAAAATAAATGAATTTACCAAGGTCAAAGGATATAAGGAAAATATACAAACACATCAATACTACTTTTCATATCAGCAAAGGATAATTGAAAATAAAACTAAAAATTCAATTCTATATACTATGCCATTCAAAAACACAAAATATATGCAAAATCTTTATATTGAAAACTAAAAAAATCACAGAAGGAAATCAGTGAAACAAATAAATAGAGATATAACATATTCATGGATTGAAAGATTCACTATTGTTAAAATGACATTTCTCTCAAAATCAATCAAAAGATTCAATGTAATCCCAGTCAAGAATCCAGTGAAACCTTTTGTAAAAACTCAAAAACTGATTAAATTTATATGAAATGCAAATGAACTAAAATATAGCCAAGGCAAATGTAGCAACAAAAAAAAAAAAAAAAACTGAAGAACTCATATTACTTAATTTTAAGCCTGACTATAAAGCAACACCAATCAAGACAGGTCCATTGATTTTTGAAGATTCTAAGATAATTCAATGGTGAAAAGAAGACATTTCAACAAATGGTGCTACAACAACTAGACAACCATAGAGTAAAGAAAAAAATAAACAGAAATCCTTACTTTATACAATACTCAAATATTGCTTCACAATAGATCACAGACCTAAATACAAAACTAAAACTATAAAACTTTGGGAAGAAATCATACAGGAAAATATTTGCAACCTTTAGGTAGACTAAAAGTTATCAGAAAGACATGAAAAACATAACCAAAATGTAAACTTCTGTTCTTTAAAAGCCATTGTCATACAACAAAAGAAAGTATGAGTGTTATACATTACAAGGGGCTCACATGTGAGGTAGAAGATCAGAGATGTAGCAGCACTAGTCAAGCAACTGGATGTAGTCTGCCAACATCATTAGATCTGAGGCACAGAACACAGCTACAGCTGTGTGGCTGCAGCTCCCGAGCACGGTTTGTGAACCAGTTAGACAAGTGCTATTTTTGATGCTTTGTTTGCACCTGGCACAAAATCAAACCAGTTTTCAATAGGACAATTTAAATCTGGCACCACGCCAAGGGACTTTTTTGATAAGACAACCATCGCAGATCCTTTATTTGCACAACAGTAAAGTAAACCTAGGAATTCCAGATACAAAAGATGCCTGTCCATCATCCTCATGGCCTCTGTGAGCATTCGCCAGTCTGATCTGCTCTGCAAAGCACACTTGTTTTCCACCTTCAATACACACACATCTCTGCTACCCTTTCTGTTTGTCTTGTCCTCTCAGCGGATCAAAACATCCTTTGATCAGGATAACAAGAATTTCTCTGGGCTTCAAAATCTAGTAATACATTTAGAATGCAAGAAGAACTGCAACTCAGCTAGAAGAAAGAAAACTGAAGCCTAGACCTAAATGTGCACAAAATAAGTTACACAGATGGCAAATAAGTATGAGAAAATGTAGGCGTTTATTTTGATTTGTGTCTAGATGTTCCTCCCCGCAAAGCCTCATGCAATATTAGGCTTTTTCAAAAGTGGCTGAATCTAGAGTGTGTGGTCTCAGATTACTAAATCAGTCTACTGGTCGGTTTGACACCATCCTAATCCAAGCAGTCTCAATGTGATATATAAGGTACAGAAAAAGTCTTGTCTCCCCTGCTCGTTGCTTTGTTACTTTCTGCCCAACATGACTGCCTTCCTCTCCCATGCCACCCAACGTGGGAGCCAGCTGATTATGAACTAAAACCTCTACAAACTGTGAGCTAACTAAACCTTCCTGCCCTTAACTTTGGGTGTCAGATATTTCATCTGGCAATGAGAAAAATAACTAAGACAGTGTCCAACATCATTCCATAAGGAGATACCAGTGCATATCCTTTAGAAAAAATAAAATTTAAAAGAATAATTTTTCCCAAAGGTTAGCAAAAATTTTAAAAAATGGAATACTTATACATTGGTTGTTTGAATGTGAAAATGGGTCGACCACTTTGGAAATGAACTATTTTCTTAAAATTTACATATTTGTACTATATAGTAACATAAAATTTGGACATGCCATGCTAAGGTATTTATCAAAAGAAATGAAAACATGTCCACACAAATATCTGTCATGCACTTTTATTCATAGCTTTACAAACTTGAAAAACTATATGTAAATGAAGTGTACACTAATTACATGTGGAATATCAATGCAGTGGAACACTACTGTAGACAGCTAAGTTAGACAAAATTAATAGGTAGTCAGAGAAGGATCAGACCCTCAAAGGAATCTGTGTGGAAGATAAGACATCAAAATTGTGGATCAAAATTGTGGTTGGAGGCAACTTTGAAGATAGCCACATGCTCTTAAGATACATATGCAATAGCTAGGTCTATGAGCTCCTCTAGAGATAAACAGCAACTTGAGATTATACTATAATTATCACCCCCTGTTCCAGTGAGCCTAAATAATGCATCAAATACATATCTGGGTGACCAGAACCCCCTGACACATACTCTCATCCCTTTCCAGGAATACCTTTGTCCTTTCTACGTTAGAAGTTATAGATAACTAAAATTAATGATGCTTGCTGATATTCCCTTCCTCTATGCCTTGATTCCTTACTGGATCAATATTGGTTAGATGACTATACTTGCAGCCCTATAGGTTGATTGTATTTTAATCCATAGCTACTTACACTGTGATTTTCCTATAAAAGTACCATTGTACCAAGAGCCTCCACAACAAGCCACTTTCAGGACTCCTTCTGTATTTCAGGAACTTTCTCTCAATAAACCTTTCCTACTCTCAATCTCCTTTATCCTAAGTCCGTTCTTTGGTACAAGGGGACATGAAGTTGGCACATCTGACATTTAACATTTTGGGAGTTACTTCTCCATGATAGTACTATTCAAAAGTAAAAAGGGAAAAATTAATAATGTATGCAACTACATAGGTATAACAGACTCTCAGTGATAATTCTCAGTAAGGAGCCACAGACTGAAGAATACATGGCATGATTCAGTTTATTTAAAATTCTAAAAAACAATAAAGATAATATATAGAAAACAAATGATTGGCTGCCCAAAAGCTGGTAGTAAGAAGAGAGAATGACCACAACATATCATGTGAAAAGTTTTCAGGTTAGTAGAAATTTTCTATCTTGCTTCTGGTGCTGGTGAATTTGTGACTATAAACTTTTAAATAAATTCACTGTATGCACACTTAACACATTAGTATACATAAATTATATGTAAGCTAAATTTAATTTAAAAACATAAAAAGTTGAATGCTTACCAAATAAGCCAGGTCAAAAGGATAGCAATGGTATATGATACCATTTACAGATGGTCCCCAATTTTCCATGGTTGGATATAATACATTATAAATATGGTTTATAATGCTGTTTAAACCATATACATACAGCAGGAGTCATAGTTTAAACTTTTAATATTGATATTTTCCCAAGTGAGCAATATGAAATAGATACTTTTCAACATAATGAGCAATGGAAAAAGCACAGCTTTCCAGTGATCACAAGGGTAAACCACAGATACTCTACAGTGTACTACTTTGCTAAAGTATGATGTTTGACAGATTTATTGTATGAAATAAAATTTAAACATGCTATTTTCAACTTATGATGAATTTGTCAATATGTAACCTCCTGTAAATCAAAAACCACCTGCACATAAAGTTTTCAAAGATGGGCAAAACTAATCTGTAATGACAGAACATTAGATAACCTGGCTGGCAAGTGTATTCTTACTGGCTGGAAAATGTTCTGTACCTTTATCTGAGTAATAGTTACATGACCTATTCTATTTGATAAATGGTCAGTGGGTTATACACTTAAAATGTGTGCACTTTTGTTGTATTATTGTTACACTTCACTAAAAAATATTTAAAGAAATGAAAAAAAAAAGACATAGCAACCAAAGATAATATATGGGTATTATATGGCTTATGGTTTGAAAAATCTCACTAAAATTTCTTTTCACGGGGAATGGGGGAAAATTAAACAGAGACTACTTATTAGATATTAAAGAGAAATCAATGATCATTTTGATCCATAATATTAGTTACTTTTTAAATTTCTTACCTGTTAAAGAAACAGTAATTTTAAGCGAATAAGATAAATAGGATGGGCTTTAAATATTTCAGCAAAAAGAAAATACATGTGTGCTGGGAGAGGAGGTGATCACGATGGAAGCTAGATGGCTGGCTCATAGGAGCCTATTATACTATTCCCTTGACTTCTGTATGATAAAAGAATATATTCTCTTTTTTAAAAAATCTTTTTAAAGGCAAAGTGAATGTTAGGTTTAGGTCAAACTAGAAAAATGTCTCTAGCATCTATGTCCTAAAACCTATTTTTTCCACTTTGAAGATCAAAATACCTACAGTATCAACATGGCCTGCTCTAGAACACACATGATAAGAATCTGTCAGGAGCCTAGAAACATGACAAACAGTAGAATATAATCTAAGAGCATCCAGTTAGGTCCTGAATGACAACCAAGCAGATACAAACTGTCCTTCCTGCCTCCAGAGACTGATTTATTTGGAGCCCGAAGGGTTGAAAGTGAGCTCATTTAATCCCAGAGATTTCACCATCATTTTTCTGGTCCCAATAAAGTTCAGTCTGATGTCCACTCAGGATCTGAAAGGAGAAGAAAATAAGTAGTAGAAAATTCCTGACAGAGTCCATCAGAACCTGGAAAGAAGCAACAGTCACACTCCAATACAACTGTGAAAAGAATTAAGGGAAGGAACAAATTTCAGAGGTACACAGTTACAAGCTAAGGACACTGAGGCATCTGGAGGAGCTACAGTAGATACTTTCAGTAACCTAAATTTAAAAGAGTAAAGTATTTGTTACCAGAGCCTGGTGAGATAATGGGCGAGGGGTATTACCAGAAGCTGTGGCCATGAAGCCATAAAGAGTTGTTGCAGACCCTGAGAAAAACAAGAGGAGAAAGGCAGAATGCAGTAGAAGCAAACACCCCCTACCTCTCTCTCTTCCCACTTTCTGGATCTGTCATTGATCAAGTTAAACTAGAAACCATAGTCCAGAAGCCCAGAGGATATGGGCCACAGAGGTGATCCTCCTGGGTCAACAAGTTGGGCAGACAAAATCCAGAAAATGCTATGATATACTGAGATACTGGAGTTGAAGTATCAAGAAGTTTACCCAAGGTTAATCGAATGTGAGAGACCAGTCACACCTGACTAGCTTGACTCCAAAGCTCAATTTTTAATGGTCAGATAGATGGATGCTACCAGAACAGTAAATTTTAAAGCATAGTAAATCTAGCCCCCAAAATGACTGTGTGGGGCAGTTTTCATGCAAGAAAAGACTTAGAAGGTCACATAACAATGTGTCCAATTTTCTCAAGGTAAAAGACACCACAAAAGACGATATTCTGTTAAGAAAACGCTGAATTGTAAATACTTGGTAAAGTGAACACAACTTTATAATAAAATAAAGCCTAGATCTAGGACCACCCATAATTTCTTAGTAAAATCAGGGTAGCTGCACCCCGTAGGCCTGTGTAAATGCTGTGTGTACAGAAACTTGAAAACACAGTCACCAGTGACAGTTTTGGTGCATCAGTACCCTCAGCTGTTTGTACTCTTTCTATACCTCAGTGGCACCTACAATGAGCAGCTTTCTTCCAAATGAGAAAGTTTGCAAGGGTTTCCCTTGCTTTGGGGAAAAACTTTAAGATTAGCAGTAGAATCACCAGGTATCTTCAGAATGTGGAGTCTCTGTTGTCATTGTCTGAATTTGTGAGGCTATCCTACTTGGGGCCTACCAGAGATGTGAAAAATATGTTTTAAAATGTGGCTGCCAACAAAAATAATGCTCCATACAGTGACACACACTACATCTCTGGTAGAAAAACTCATAACAAATAAGCTAACATGTAAAGAATTTGGAAGTCCTGAGGCAAATAGGACTTTGTAAATAGAAACCTATTTCCTATGCATATTTAATGAGGAAACAGTTTTATTTCAAGTAATTTCTCTTATTATTCTGAAGAGTGTGTTTTAGGAAATCCCACACTGGGGGGGAAAAAAAAGATATCTTAGAACAGAGAGGCACCACAGCATTAAAAAAGTGAAAATTTAACATGCTTGTTATCCAGTCCCCTGTATACATTCCTCTTGTTCCTAGGTGTCTGCTCCATGGTTTGTCTACATATTGCCTTAGTGCTTAAATGAAAGAAAATGGTATTAGAAAACATGCATATTGAATAACTTAAATGACACCCTGGAATTCTGAAGTTTTAAAATAAATTGATTAATATTAGGTCCTAAAACCAGTTATTTTACTGAAAAATAGTTCTGTTAATCTAGATAGATATATTTATCAAAATATGTTGAAAACGGGTATACACTTAGTTTTTGAGACACATGATCTATGTTACTTTTAGGTAACAAGTATGTTACAACCAAGATTCATTTCTTTTTCTCTCCCTGTTTCTCTAAACTTGATTAGGTGGTAGCAATCTTCTTCACCTGCTGAAGAAAGGCTCGAGTAGGCCTATGAGTTTGGGTCTTTCATGGGTAATGGATAGTTCTAAAACTTCTGGTTACAAATACAGAATCAAATGAGAAAACAGAAACTACATAACTATGTAGCTGTACTGATCAAAGTTTTGTCTCCTTTTGGGTTGAAATTATTTTTCTTTCCAGCTCAGCCTTGCTTTAGACTAGAATCTTGCAACGGCAGGATGGGCAGTGCGAATTCCCCTACTATCCCCACTGACCCCCCCACCCCAGCGTTACTAGATAATGTTCTGGCTTCTTCAAGGAAGAAAAAATGAAGGAATAGGAGAGCTTCTTTCTTGGGCTAGCTCTGTTATAAGCTGGCTTTGCCGTCTCTGGGCCTGGCAGATAGAGTCAGCTGACATTCTGTCCATTGGGGAGCTTTCATGAATTCCACAGAGATTACCTGCTGGGTCCTTCTCTCACTTCACTAGAACCACATCCATTCACATGTAGTTGTTTGTGACCTCCAGACTGAGCCCTAGGACATGCTGTCATGTCTACCTCAGACTTCATATGCTATAATACCAAGACAACTTTAGTTACCATTAAAAGATTTCATATTGCAAATTTGGCACCCAGAAAAGACACCTCAGACTCTCACAAAGTCTTGGAAATATCAGCAAATTCCAAGGTAAGAATATATCTACCAAGGCAGTTGGTCAGCCCCTCTTCATCTTGTCTTCCAGAGTTTCTAGGATGAATCAGGCCTGCATGCATGATCCACTCTAAATTACTCAGGCTCCATTCAGATATCCTACTGTGAGTCTTCCAACAGCAAGAAACAAAACACAGATCTCTCTGGTTAGTCCTCTTGATGATCTCTGTCAGAGCTTGGCATTATAAGCTAGTAAATCTCACTTTTTCTCTAATGGGGTAGTGACAATTTTGTATGTGGTTATAGCTTTCTCCAAGGAAAAGTCTTCTCTAGTTTCCTCTCAATCCTTATGTATATGAATGAAAAAGACAAAGATCAGGACTTTCTGTACATGGGCAGTTGTCTTTTAAGAGTTTTACTATAGGTGCTTCATTAAAAATTGAGACAAGGTGACAATCACAATCATTCTTGCATCCTCTGCCCACATTCCTTGGATGTACATGTGTACATAATATTTTATCTTGCACTTTCTCTAACAACTTTAAATTGGGACAAGTAACCTAAGAAACAAAGGACTCCCTACCTCAGCAGTAATCTCCAACTCTCACTACTCACTACTGATTTATGTAGTGATGATCTTATAAATGATTCCCAAACAAAAAGCTTACCTTGAGAATTTTTCAATCCATATGCTCACAGATTAGAATAAACAAAATCTACTTGAAATGTGGTGACTTAAAATATTTTCCCAACATATTCCTCACACATTAAATTACTCCCAAATTACAAGCTATTGGTGACATGCCTTAGAGTGCCCTAAATTTTTCAACTTTTAGAAAAACCAAGAGGGTCAAAAAGAACTTTATCAAATTTGGGTACTTGCTTTTTAATGGAATAATTTGGCTCAGAAGTACATTTAAAAATACCTACATCGATGAATTTGCAACTAATAGGATTGATAATTACCAGAATAAACTAACAAATTTCTACTACCTATAACATGAAGTGGGAAGTACTGCATGGCCAATATTTTTTTAAATAAATATAAAATGCACATATATAAAATATATATTTAATCAAAAAATGAGTAAAGTGGTATTGAATCAGATTAATGTTCACCTGAGAAAGAATGCTGTAAATTCCCTAAATTAAAGGAAAAAATGTCTAATAGTTCAGTCAGATGTCCAGTTATCAAAAGGAAAATGCTTTGGATCTATTCACAATAAAATATAAGGCACTTTCAGATTCAGTTCTATGAAAGATTTTTTTTCACCTATTAAGTTCAAACCTAAAGTGACTAGATTAATTAGGCATAAAAGACACTTCAACAATTCTTTAAAAAAATTTTTATAAAAATAAGAATTCTTATTTCCTTTTGGGAGAACCCTTTTTAACCATAAAGGAATTGGAACAAGTGAAATGAGGAAAAATCTTTTTAATAGAAAAGAATTATATTCTTAAAAGGCAACAGTAAAATGACATTACTCACAGTCATTAAAATTTAAGGGAAAAACAAAACCAGCAGTTATTATTTCTTTCTCTTCACCTGGGCTTAAATAAGAATGTGCCCCCCCCAAAACCCTGCATTACTTCAGTCAATTTACCAGAAAAGGAAACAGAAAAATGCATGTTCTTTAAGTTCCCCAGAGTACACATAGCAAAACCTACACAGTTATCAGTCAGCAATTACGATTCTCCAGTTTATTTTTAAAATAGCTCAGAATCACACACGCTCAAGAAGTAGGCCTACATACAGCAAGAGCACTTCCGTTAATATAAGGCACATTTTCCCTAACAGCTTCCCTCTGCTGCCTCATATTTTTCTTTCATAACCCTACATGGTTCTCAACAGAAATATCCCTTCAGCAGTGAACGTCAGCAAAATATTCCCTTATGAAAAGGCACAAAAGAGAGTCCACTATCTTTACTTGCTTTAGAACAAGGCAGAAATATTTCTTTCAGGGTATCCATCCAACACCTGAATGCTTTTAATACTTTTGCAGTGAATAATTTTTTTTCAGAAGGCTCCAAGTTAAAAGCAACACAAACAGTAATAATGGGATGAGAGAGATGACGGAATTCTCCCTAAAGTTAAAACCTTTAAATCCAAACTCCCTGTATTCAGAAGGCTCTCCAAGATAAGGAAAAAGTATTGCAAGATAAGGGAAAAATATTGGGAAGCGAGTTTCAGAAAAGGAAGTGATTTAAGATCTAGTAGGGATTAATCTGAATTGTGGAGACACTTGGGGAGTCCAGATCTTTTCACACTGCCCATTTTGCCTTATTCTCTCCCAGATAAATGTTCACCTAGGATGATCTCTTGTTAAAAATAGCATGGGCTTACCATAAAAGAAAAGTAATTTTAAATATAGATGCCAATTCATTGTCTCTGGTTGCTGTATAACTGTAAGCCTTACAGAAAATGATTCCAGCACTATGTATCATTTATTTACATCCAACCCATGTTCCAAAATAGCTTGGTATGAATATGTAGACTACAACCAGCTAAAAATAAATACCATAGGGAAATTTCTGCAAAGGAGGAAAAGAGGAAAGGAAAATCAGCCTATTTAAAGAACCCATAATAGGTATCATGGAAAGGGAAAGGAAACCTCAGCATTCCAAAACAATCTTCTGGATGAACTGTTATACACAAGAAAGCTATATATATATATATATATATATATATATATATATATATATATATGGTGGTTTAACAGCAGATGTGTTAACAGCAAATAAAGCAATGCATTAACAGTGACAACAGTTTGCAAGAAGGAACGAGGCACAAAATTTCCTCTACATGTATAATTTAGATTTCTAAAAACTTTTCAAGGTTAGGAAAGAAAAGAGGAAAAAATGAAGAGTGAGAAAAGCAAAGGACAGAAGGGTGTAGATGGGTATGGTAATGGGCCAGAAGGAACAAAGACAGGTTAATGTCAACCTAGGCATCATTTATTAAACATCTGAAAATAATTTATTGAATAATTGGAAGCTTAAATTCATACATCACTTGGACTCAATTGCACTTTTGTTATGTTATAATGCAATATAGTGTAAATCAATTGGCTCAGAATTTAAAATTAGAGCCCAATTACCTGTGTAAGAGAATCATAAATCCAACTTGTATTTTTCTAACAGGGTTAACAACTCATGATGCCAGCTTAAACTCAGGAAAATCAATTTTCCAGGCTAAGAACAATTGTGCATGCTGTTTCATCACTCTGCTCTACTGACTAGGAAGAAAATCTGAAAGGAGTGGAGTGTTTGGGGAAGGGTATAAGCCATATATATATATATATATATATATATATATATATATATATAAAATGATACTCAAAACATCAGCTTCAGGTCAAGTCAATCAGAATGAGGTCCCTGTTGATAGTCAAAAGTGGGACACCTGTTATTTGTTAATGTATCAGAAAAATAAAAGTAAATCATTCTTAGTCTTTTTACTGTTATGCAAAAATTCTCCACAACTGATGAGATGAGATGAAATACTACATGGGGGGAAAGTCTGGCTGCCCAGTAACTGCTCACTGAAGTGAGGTCTTTTGGAATGGCCACCCTGCACTCAGCCAGAGACTCCCTTCCCAGGAGCCATCTGATGGCCTCTTCACAACTCCACTCAGTGACGAGCAGCACGGAGGGATGGAGCTCTACCAGCGGCAGAAGAATCAATGATATCACCTTAGCAGAGGGCAGTTTAGCATCACATATGAATATGTGTGCCTATGTGTGCAAAGATATTATATATTTTGATATTGACATCCTATTTTCATAAAGTTCTCCTTAACAAATAATTGAAGCATGGTACAAAGATATATGTAGAAAGTTCACTGAAGCATTGCTTCTAAAATGGAGCCAACTACAGGTTAATTGGAGAGGATGATTTAAGCAAATTATACTTCATCCATGTAAATGAATGTCATAGTGGAAATGATGGTGTAAAAGTCTAAGGACATGGCACAAGATAAGAGAAAGCAACAGAATATTGTGGAATGTATTAATTTAGGGTCTGAGCAGGTGAAGCAGAAAGTCTAGGAGAAAATACTTGTGTTAGGATGGTGACATTTTTTAAAAAATACTTTTGTATTGTATTACATTTTTATTTGTACTTTTCTAAAATAGGTTGGTGCTTCTTCAGTAATCTGAAAAAAAAAAAAAACCAGCAATCTTTTTTTAAATTAGGAAGGAGAGGAGGAGACGCAGCCATCAGGAAGCACCAGAAGCTGGTACACAGGAAGCTGTCATCACACAAAGCACAGCATCTATCCCACAATGGCTTCTTCGTGGCCGCTAGCTCCCACTGACCGCTACACATTATTGACACACTTCGCTGAAGGAAAGAAAGAGAACCGGATGCATCAAAATTCATTTTTCTGTCTTATCTTTATAGTCTGTGGCCCACCCAAAAGTGCTTCTGAGCAAATGTTATCCTTTTGACACTTAAAATGCATCTAGAAAAACACAGCAACTATGCTTTCCATCTTAGCTTTGCTAGTGCTCCGTTTTGCCATTTTCTCAATAAGATGTACAATTATTAATTCACAAAGGTAATGTTCATGTAAAGCACAGAAATTGTCATAAAAGTATAGTATTAAAAAATGTGCCTCTCACTGACTTGTTTTTGCATTTAGGTTTATCATATGGGCTACAGCAGGATAAAATATGTGCAATATTAGACTCTGAGACCTAGAAGGACCTTACAGATTATTCAAGTCAATACCGTCATTTTTTGTAAGGGAAACCAGTCACCAGGTGAGCCAGTGTGAATGAAAACTGAAAGTCTGAATTCTAGCCCACTGTTTACCACTTTGTCCCTAATCCCTTTCAAAGATGCAATTGTAGCTTCCCCTTCTAGAGAATCTGAATATTTATTTAGCTAATGTTAACATAAATCAGACTATAGAATTCATGGTGAGATATAGAAAGAGAAAAGCAGCAAATCTCAGATAATATGCCATTTAGCTTTTCCAGATGCATCAGAGAGATACTTTCAGTAACGGAAAACATTTCATATACTACTTTATTCAGTTCACTCTTGCTTTTGTGATACAAAAGGTAAAAAGTTCATAGGAAAAAAAACATGTGGGTCATTTGGTGACATTTTTAAAAGGTTTACTTTCAGAGGCACAAAATTTAAAGTATTTTTCCTTTTTTTTTCCCCCTTATCAAAGCCAAACATATACACTATAAAATATCTGGAAAATACAGCAAAACAAGAAGAAACAAATCTCACACAATTCAATCAAAATACATACCACAGTTAAAATGTTAGTTTTCCTCTCCTTTTTGAGTGATTGAGATCTTAATATATATATTTTAACCTAAGCTATACATAAGCACTTTACTATTTCATTATATAACTCATTAAAAAGCACTGTAAACATTATTTTAATTATGAACAATATCCTATAGATAAGCATGCAAAATTTTATTTATTTATATTATGTATGTCACTTAGAATTTTTCTATTACATAACTATAATGAGCATTTTGAGAAATAAGCCTTGGTTTTAGCTTCTAATTATTTCTTACCTTTAACCCATAAAATAAAAAGTCATATATTAAATATTATGAACATTTTGAGTTACCTGAGAGTTTGTTACAAATTTTGTTGTTTTTATCAACATTGAGTGAAAGTACACATCTTATACTTATTTGGTATAAGTATTTTCAAATCTTTGTTAATTTTTTTCTTTTATTCACTAGTTTTATAGGTAATATGGGTACTTATTTTAATTTAGCCTATCACTGAGCAATTCCACATACTCACTGGATGTTTTACTCCTTTAGTGTATCTACCATTGAGGCCTTTACCTATTTACATATTAAGAGGAAAAGGAAGCATTTTGATCATAGATATCCAATCATGTTCCCTTCTAAAAACTGAAGAAAAATCAACCTTAAGAAAATACTAATCTACTGAATTCACTAAAACTTAAGGAAACCACACTTACATGACCAGTTAAGGGATGTAAAGAAAAGACCATAACACACTTTCCCCCCATTTATATTTTATATAGTCTCCATCCTATTAATAAAAGGTTCATACAACTCAGTATCTGCTCATTCCAAGTACCTGATTAGCAAACTGTTGAAAATAAAATGAAAAGTACTGTGATACTTCTTTGGCATGTGGCATATAAAAATTACAAACTCACTTTTTTCAGTTCAAAGCAATGGGCTGAGCAAACTTATTTAACTTTGTTCCCACACAAAGGACTTCATAAAGGATTACAAAAGTGTAAACTCATAATCACAAACAAAAAGAATGAAGATGCTAGAAGATAAATGATTCCAATAAAAATATGTTGACTTATAACTATAGCAAAGAAAATCACAGCCTGAAAGGGGATTGCAGCAAAAGAAAGCAGACCCCTGACTGAGTGCAGCAGCGGTAAGCCCTCAGAAATAGGAGGTGGAAGAGTCTGAATATGTGATATTAGCTCCCTTCCCTCTAGCTCTCACGTAGGGAAACACTAGCTTAGCTTTCTGACAGTGAGAAGTGTCTGGAGGCAACTGTGACAACTATGGGGGTGGGGGGCAAATTCTCATTCTGCAATGCCAGCCCCTACCCCTCCCTACCACATGCCCTGTACAAACCCTAAACCAGACTCTTCAAGCCCACTGCTTACAAGACTCGCCCCCTGGAAAATAACTGCAAACAGCCTTTTGATTGTCTCATTCATTTATCCACATCACTTGCAAACAATGAGAAAACTAAAATGCTAAAACCACAGGAAAGAGAACGGGAAGTGAAATAGTTGATACATTGTGTCAACTTGAGAAGTTTAGAAGTTTTAACTAAGTAACTCAGCAAGGGGTCAAGATCCTTACTTTGTAAACATCCTGAGCCTTTGCTAAAAGACAGCAAATAGATGGTATGAGTGCTAAACTGTCCTAGGAGGTGGCAGCCTGCTTACAATATAAGGAAGGAAAATAGATATGCTCTTCCCCACTTTTTGCTCTTGCTGCTTTTGCTGTCCTCTGCCACCTTGAAGTGTTGCCCCCAGGCCATCCCACCCTGCCTTGAAGCCAAGTGATTATGGACTGAAACCTCCACAAACTGTGAGCTAAATAAACGTTTCTTTCCTTCATTTTGGGTGTCAAATAACTTGTCTCAGCAACAAAAGGAAAGTAACTAAGTTGGAATTTGATACCAGAGAAGTGTGGTTTGAGAAATTTTGGGAATGGCTTGTGGGAAGAGATTGGAATGGTTTGGAGATACTGCCAGAAAGAGTAGAGCTGAAACACCATAGGCTGTTAGATCCTGGTAAGCACTCAGAAGACCTGAAGGCTGATGGAAATCCTGCCAGTTAAGAACATGTTCAGGAGGATTCTGCTGGGAAGGACCGCATTGGGTGCTAGGCTCCAGATGATATGTTTTGGCTTGGCAAAAACTTTGTCTATTTTGCCCATGTCCAGAGACTTTGCTTGATACTAAGACTAAGGGCAGTGGGCTAATTAATCTGGCAAAAGAAATTTCAAGGCATTCAAATGTTGAGCAGTGGCATGGCTATTATTGGGGGCTTTTAGCCAAATCTATTTTGAGACTCAAGAGCAAAGAGCCCAGCAAGATGATTTAAAATATTGGGAGTTTAACCAGAAAGGAAGCTCAAATAAAGCTGTGAACTGCAAAGAGAGAGCTGAGTAAATCTTGATTGCTGAGAAGGAACAGGAAAATAGAAAACATGGCTTGAAGACATTACAAAAAGCAGTAGGTCTCTACCCTTTGCAGCATCAAAGCTGCAAAAAGGAAAGACTTTGCTTTGAGTAGAAAACCACAGAGCACCATGTTCCAGAATGGCAGTAGCCACACCACATTCCAAAATGGCAGCAGCATAAAAAATTCATTCCTCAGAATTGGATTCAGAGTGCCCAGTGATCCAGGCACTCAAACTCCACAGCCAAGAGAGAGGAAATTCTCACTATAGTTCCAACTGGCAGCAGAGGTTGGCATCATCCACAAGGTGTTAGTTTTAGGTGCATGTACAATGCAGGAGTTATGAGGTTCGGAAGGTCTGGGAGGCCATGTAGTGTGTTCCTGACAAGGCAGTGTGTGAAGCCAAATGTGCATTGGAGACCTCAGAAATTTAGAAAATCCAGGAACATATATTGTCTAAGGAAAGCTACAAGGAAGGAGTAAAGCAGGCCTAAGAGAGGCTATGGGAGCTTTAGCCACCAAAAGTGCCATAGAGGTGGAATCATTCAAGCTCCTCAGAGTTCACAGTTTGCCATAGATTGCTTCCGATGCTGGATGTGAAACTACAGGACTTAATGTTTGTCCTGCTAGATTTTGGACTTGCTTTGGTTCCATTCCCTTGTGTCTCCCTGTTAGTAATTTTGGGATGAGGATGTTTAGCTTGTGCCATTGAATGTTGGAAGTGTTTAACTTTTTTTTTTTTTTCAGGGGCTCTCAGCTAAGAGTTTGCCTTAAATCTCAGAGGAGACTTGAGACTTGGACTTTTCAGCAATGCTGACACTGTTAGGGTTTTGGCAACTCTTGCAGATGGACTAAAAGCCTTTTGCATGAAAGGATGTGCAGGAGTCTCTAGAGGACCAAGGACAAAATGTTAAGATTCTAAAATAATATAATGTTGAAAGATTTAATACTGGTTCTTAAGGATCACTGAACCTGTGTCATAATTTCAAGTTGTGAAATGGTAAGAATAAGCATGCTTTGTTTCTGGAAACCTGTTTGAAGAAAAGTATCTGGCTGCCAGGTTGACAAGGGGTGGATATAATGATTGATATATTGTGTCAATTTAAGTTTAGAAGTTTAACCTGCTCACGATATAAGGGAGGAAAGAGGCTTGCTCTTCCTTCCTTTTTGCTCTTGGTGCTTTTGCTGTCTTCTGCAACTTTGAAGTGTTGCCCCTGTGCCATCCCGTCCTGCCTTGGAGCCAGCCTATTATGGACTGAAACCTCCACAAACTGTGAGCTAAATAAATCTTTCCTTCCTCAATTTTGAGTGTTGTTTATTTTGTCACAACAAGGAAATAAAAGTAACTAAGACAGCGAGGAAACCATGGAAAACATGACACTGGAGAAAACAAGAATTGTAGGAAAAGACAAAATTTAAAAGTCAAATCTTTTGTCCAATAATTTCAAGAAATAGATGAGCTATTTGATAACTACAAAAGTTAAATGAGATGTAGTGTGTTCCTGACAAGGCGGTGTGTGAAGCCAAATGTGCATTGGAGACCCCAGAAGTTTAGAAAATCCAGGAACATATATTATCTAAGGAAAGCTGCAAGGAAGGAGTAAAGCAGGAAATAAATCAGATAATAAAGGTCTCTTGAGAATTACATGATTGCTTAAAAATCCAGTAGATAGTTTGAGGACAAAGTTAGAGAAGTATTCTAGACTATGGACTAAATACACAAATATGTGGGGGGAAATAAGATATAAGGACAGTCACTTCAGGAGATCTAAGAATGGACTAACAGGACTATCAGAGTGAGGAAAAAACTGAAGTGGAAGAAATAACTCAATACATTAGAAAATTTCTAAGAATTAAAAGGAAATATGAATCTTTAAGATGTAGGAATCTACTTCTTAGAAGAATGAACTGTGAAGCATAAGCAAGTCAAGAGACATTCTAAAGAGATTTCTGAATAGACTAAAAAGAAAAATGAAGATGGGCATATCTTACTCAAAAGGGCAGAATCTGAGTAACATCAGTCTTAGAAGCACGAAGTTGAATACTAAGAAACAAGAGAATTTTTAACACAGAAGTCTACACCTAAACTATCAATCATGTTTTGATGGCAAAATAAAAAAATTTCAACTTTACAAACTCAGCAAGTTAACCTCTCACTCATCACTTCTTAGAAAGTTACTAGCAAATGAGAAGGTAAGTGAAAGAAGAGAGGGAAAAGGGAGGGGAGGAGGGAGGGAAGGAGAAGGGGAGGTAGAAAAAGAGGTAAGAAGGAAAGGAAAAAAGAAAGCCAGGGGCCAGTGAGCCCAACCTTGGAGGATGAAGGATAAATCTCAAGATAATTCTTTACAGTATGACAAGAAAGCAACTTGTCCAAATGAAAGTAAAATGGAGGTCTGCTAAAAAAAAAAAACATATATATATATATACATATAAACAAAAACAAAAAGTCAGAGAACGAAGACTATTATGAATTTGGAAAAACTTGAAGATACGATTGAGGCATATACTTAGAAAAGACAAAAGGATGATAGAAATACCTGTGAAAATAACTTTATAAGGAAGTCTTAAAATCTATGTCACAGAAACTAGAAGATAGTTTGACAAACAAGGAATAACTACATCTGAACTCAATGCAAACACTCTCTACTTTGACTATAACAGAAGTTGGGACATTGTAACCACAGAGACTATATGGTCTTAACTAAGTAATTCAGCAAAGTTCTAATTATGTAAATTTTTTTATTATTTTCAGTTTTGGAAAAATTACAAGAAAATCTGGTCTGCAGACAGAAAAAATTAATGAATCCTGACAGTGCAAGAAGAGTGGTGCAACTGAGTGAAAATGGAAAGCACAAGAGGAAGAAGCACACTAAACACAAAGGTACGGGTCTTTATATTTAATCTTGTCATGTGTGAGGCAGGAGACAGTAACTAGTTTGAGGGACCAATAAGTGGAAGTTTAAATACAGTTTAGAAGTGGGAAAAGCGGAGAATAATGTCATATTTCAGTGGGAGAATGTGAAAAAAAGCTGTTAGAAGTAAGTTAAATCTTTCTTGTTTGTAGAAGAAAATCAATAAAAGATAATGTAAAAAGTCAAATATTAACTAGAAATTTGAAAATTAAATGAGGAATAGGTAAAAGTGATTGTGTTTAGGGAACACAGATGGTGATGGGAAGGCTGGAATTGGAAACTATTACTTTGCATGATTAGTGTTTCTAACCTACTTGACTTTAAACTACGTGCTGATATTTGCTGTCACGAAAACGAATCATAAAGGAAAACCATATAAAGAGCAAGTGCATTATGACAAGCTCTTTCACTGACAACAGAAAGAAATCGTGGAGCCTAGATGCAGTGCTATCTTGTAAGCCTCTAAAAGAACTCTGAAGAAACAGTGAGTGTAGTATAACTGGATTTATTCCTAACAAGGAGAGAGCGAATGCAGTATACGGAAATGAGAAACATCAGTTTTCCCCAATAGAACAATTAAGCTTTCATTAGGATTTAATGACAGGATGACATTCTGTCATTAAGGGTAAACAAGAGGGTAAGCACATCCCCTCTGTTATCAAATCAAAAATAACCCAGTATCAAGAGGGCCTGTTTCCTTTATCCTGGATTCTCCCACCACTCTTTCCAGCCTTAAATCCTATCCTGACCCTAGGTCAGTGATGGGAACCTTCTAAAGCCTTCAGTGGTAACAAACAGCTGCCATCACTGCCCTAGATAAAGATGAAAATTAAAGAAATTTCACTAATGCCAACTGCATATTCCTGCATTCCTCCAAGACTGTTTCCTCCTAGCTGCTTCATGTTTCTATCCCAAACTGGCAGTCAGTGTGCATTTGAATACGCATTAAGGAACATTCACCAGAATGTGTTTCTGAATGGGCTCATTGCTCGAAGGTTGGCAAGACAATAGTGACTTCATGTATGTGTCATTACACCCATCTGTCTTGCAGCCCTAGCATCCATGTTATTTAGAACATCCTGGGTAAACTTATTATTACTCCTTATGTTCACAGAGAAGGTTGGTTCTGAGTTCAGTTACAATCCCCAGCAGTTTAAATGATAGCCGCTGTGCTATAATCTAAAATAAATTGCTTTTCTCAAGAAGACATGTAAGCTTTTGCACTGCAACCTACCAGAGCTGCTGGTTTGATCTCATCTGAAATTCAAGCAGAGTACAAAAGCTAGACCTCTGAACTCCTGTTTTTACTCAAAAGCATGCTTCTGCACTTCTGGAGCTCACTGTTCACCCAAAATGCCTCTGCTGGAACTTGATCTTAAAGCAACATGGTATTTCCATTTTTAATGCAAGTCATCCTTTATTTTTCTTTTCTATCTAAACCACACACTTTTTCTGGGCTCTTTTGAAAGAATTAGTGTATTGTAGGAGGAAAGATTTGTTTTTCCTGATCTCACAGCTAGAATGGTTACCTTCCACAGTAAGCCATCAGCAATTTTGAGGACATTGGCACCCCTATGAATCCCAGTACCTTTGTACTAACTCTTCTCTTTCCCTCTCCAAGGAGAAACAGAAAAAGGAAAGAAACTTTTAAAGTGCTCAGAATGTTAAGTGAACACTAATTCTGGCTTTCTCTGTCTACAACTTTCTATGAATTTTTTTCCCAAAGTCTCATTGGTCCAAGCTCACAGAAGCATTTCCTCCATGCACATCCAGGCTCAGTGCCCTGGGAGAGGCACAGCTGTCTCAGCGCTTCTCTGATGGAGATGGTGTCTGATCCCTTAGAAGCCTTTCTACAAAGGCAATTAGAAAGATTTCCAGCATTAACTATATGCTTTCATAGTTTACAAGGCAATATAATTAATGCTGCTATTTTCCTGCCAGTCAACAGGAGAAAATTACCCTTCAAAAAGATTTTTTTCATGTTTGCAAAAATAATCGATTAATTCTTTTCTCCTTCAAATGGTTTCCTTCTATTGAGATTGAAAGACATTAGTTTGGAGTATGCTATATGGTATGTGCTCTAATGCGTTTTTCTGAAAGGAGAAAAAATGTTATGCACATTAAAAAGAATAACCACCCCCCAAACCAACCCCTCCTCAAGAAAATAGAGCAAGCACTTTAGACCAGCACAGACTCAAATCTGGAGCCGCTGGGAAGGCAAAGAAGTTCTAGTTCTTTTATAATGTGATGCAGTCCTACCTCAGGGAAAATAGGGTGTTGCTTTCAAATCATGTGACTCTCTCGGTTATCTTGGGGGGATGTGTTCTTTAATGTCTCAGTAATTGAAGAACAACATTGACAATTGAGAGGTGTTCTGAATACTACTAGAAGGTCTATTTATTGCATGCTATTTCCACACAACAAAGAACTGCCTTGTGCAGAACACCACTAGCCCCCCTTAGGATATACAGCCTCAGCTAGGAAAAAGGCAGTCCTGCAGTAAGGCAGAGTGAATACATTGCCCTGGGTCGGGTCCACCGTATCTCCATTTGCAAACCCTGACCTGCTAGCATATAGTCAATGACTAAAGGGATCATTTAGTGATGAAAAGATGGAAAGTCATTAATTAATTCAATAAATACATGTCAAGTACCTTCTGTGTACAATAAGATGAACGTGACTGGTAAAGAGTTTATCCTTGAAATTAGAGCCAAGTGGCTCTAAACTTTCTCTCCAACTAGATTTTTGGATTTTCACATCTTTCTTTACATTGTCCATTTTTGAAGAGAAATTTCTAAAGATGTATTAGTTAGAACTCCTGATACTCAGTATCGGATCACTCTGCGTACCTTGCTCAGTACCCTCATCCTCCATCGTCCTGCAGTGATGTCTGATCACCCTTGCTGGTCCTAAGGTATGTTTCGCAGCCATGTATCTACTGTGCTTTCTCTGCTCTCCTTTCTCTCCATCCATACCACCATGTAGTGATGTGGTCTTTTCAGTCATTTTTATTGTTGTAAAATATGCATGTCAAAATTAACCATTTTAAACTTTTTTTTTTCCCTTCTGTACTGGGAATTACCCAGAACCTTTGCACTGATGTATATCCTGGCCCTTCTAACATTGGAACAGGTTCTTGCTAAGTTGCTAAGTTGCCCAGGCTGGGACTCAAATTATGATCTTAATAAATTTGAAGTATACATTTCAGTGTTACTAAGTAAATTCATATTTGTTAATAATAATCAGCACATAGCCAAACCAGTATACTTTTCACCTCTATACCCATTAAACTCTAACTCTTAATTTCCTTACCTGAACCCTGGCCACTATTCTACTTTCTCTACACATGATTTTTAATACTTACCTACTGTAAAAAATGGAATGCTATAGGCTTGTTTTGCTTAGCTGAAAAATCTCAGGGTTCATCCACGTTGTGGCAGGTCAGAATTGCCTTCTTTTTTAATTTATAGGAGGGACTTCTGTCCCATTCTGTTACTGGTTTTTCTATTCCTTGCAGTATTTTAGTTTGTCACTTTCTATATTATAATCTTCTTTTATGTTTGGTAACATTTTTTATTAGTGAAATCTTTAAATACTTTTATCATGTCCTTTGCCTATTAATGTGGCTAAAGCTTTCAGTACCATATTCAATGAAAATAATGAGAAGAAACGTTTTTGTATTATTCCTTATCTCAAGTATGCCCTTTACCAAGTTGAGGTAATTTGCCTCTATTCATTCAATCCAGAGATTTTTCATTATGAATGAATATTGGATTTTATCAAATATTTGTCCTTATAATCATGTTTCTCTTTTAGTTTCTTGATATGTTTAGCATCTTGATGCATTTTAAATTATTGAAGCAACTTTGCATATTTAGAAGAAATCATATTTGGTCATGGTAAGTAATCTTCCTATAACTTCTTGGATTCAATTTGATAATATTTTGTTGAGAATTTCTATGCCAAAGTTCCAAAAGAAACACTGGATTGGAATTTCTTCCTTCTTCCTCCTTCTTCCCTCTCTCTATTTCCCTCTACATCACTCCACCTGCATCTGTGACCTTTGGTTTCGGTATCAGACTAATATCACCCTTATAAAGTCAGTTGGGAGATATTCCTGCCTCTTCTACTTTCCAGATGATCTTGTATTAAATCATTGTCAATTCATCAAAACTTTGGCAGGCTCCTCCAGTGAAACCAGGCAGTCCTGGAGATTTCTCCTGGAGAGATGTTTTGTTTTTCAAGAATCTCATTACATTGTTCAGGAAGGTCTGACACAAGGGCTCAGGCAATCCTCTTGTCTCAACCTGCTCAGCAGTTCAGTTCTAAAGATGTGTGCCTCATGAGGAGCAATTATTATTAATTCAGTTTATCTACTGGCCATGAGAATGTAGAGCTGTTCATTTTATCTTGGCTGAATTGAGGTAGTTGATGGCTTTCAAGAAATTGGTACATTTCTTGTAATTTGTTAATTTGGGAGTGTAAATATATATAATTATGCCAATAATTGATATTATTTTTTATGTTTCTTTTGGTGTTGGGATCCAACCCAGGTCCTGTGCCTGCTGGGTGAGCACTTTTCCACCCAGCTGTATTATCTATCCTTTTCTTTAGTGATTAGAGGATGCATACATATGTATCTGTTTTGTTTGTTTCAGTACTGGGGATTGAACTCAGGGTCTTTACACTGAGCTGCTTTCCAGATATTTTTATATTTTGAGATATGGTGTCATTAAGTAGCTACATTGCTCATGCTGGACTTGAACTAGTGATCCTCTTGCTTCAACTTCTAGAATCCTAGGATTACAGGCATGAGCCACCATACCTGGGCTAACAGATATGTATTTATATGACCTATTTCATCTCTACTCTGATAGTTTTGTTACTACCAATCTTGTTAGTAGTATATAAATTTAATTGATTTTTAGAAGAATTTGCTTTTTTGCTTACTACTTTTTTCTTTAATTTCACAGATTTCTGCTTTATCTTATTTCCTTTTGTCTGTGTGATTTGGACTTATTTTTTTCTCTTGTCCCAGCTTTCTAAAGTAGGAACTAACTGATTTCAGATGTTTCTTCATTTCTAAATTAAACATTTACAGGTATAAATGTCCCTCTTGGCAATACATATTTTGAGATAGTATTGTTTCCATTTCCATTCTACGGATTTTTAAATTTCTTTTAAAACTTTGTCTTTGATCTGTTGCTAATTGAGAAGTGTGTTGAGTTTTATAAGTAGGGAGATTTTCCTGCTTATATTTTTGTTATTGATCTCTAGTTGAATTAGTTGTGGCCTAAGAACACATTCTATATGATTCAATTGTTTTAAATTGGGGTCGAAGATTTAGCTCAGTGGCATAAGTGTTTGCCTGGCAAGTGTAAAGTCATGAGTTTAATCCCTGGTGCCAAAAAAAAAAAAAAAAAGTTAAGGGCTTTCATGACCTACGATACTGTTTATTTTTGTGACTGTTTTGTAGATTCTTGAAATAAAAAGCATATTTTTCTGTTGTTCCATGGAGTGTTCTATATTTGTTCTGTTCTTATTGTATATGCCAATTAAATACTATTGACTATAGTCAATAGTATTGAATACAGTCTGCTGTTTTTGCTGATTTTCTATGTAGAATTTTATCTGTTGTTGAAAAGAAACAATGACATTTCCAACTGTAATTGCTGATTTATTTCTCTTTCAGCTCTTGAGTTTTTACTGATCCCTGAGATTCTATTTCTTTTTTCAGTATATTTTTTGTTATTCAAATTGAGTAAATTCTATTGCTCTTTCACACCTTTACTAATTATGTGTTCTCTCGTATCCACCCTACTATGGATTATCCAACAATGCTTTTCATCTACAATTGTATTTTTCAGTTGGACAATTTCCATTTTGTTGTTTTATAAATCCTATTTCTGGTTTTTTATATTTTGTTTTTATCAAAAAATTTTCAATTGAGGTGAGTCATGTATGACAGACAAGTACTTTTGTCTTGCTGGTCATGGCAACACATGCCTGAAATCCCAACACTCGGTTGACAGAGGCAGGAGGATCGCCATGAGTTCAAGGCCAGCCTGAGCTACATAAGCCAACTCCTGGCCAGCCTGCACGATCCAGTGAGACCCTGTCTCAAAAAAAAAAAAAAAAAATTTTTTTTTCAGCTAATTCATCTTGATGTTAGTGTTGGTGATTCTCCTGATTAGGTTTGGAGTTCAGAAACACAATCTGGATAGCCTTCTTCTGATGGACTGGGGGACTCTGGACACTGCTATTGGGCTGTCCCTCCAGGTCTAGAGTTACAAACCAGCTGATTTTCTTCTTAGTACTTTTCAGAGTTCTCATTAGCTTGTCTCTTGCACATCACTAGAAGTTACTGTTGCCTATTACTATTCTTAGCAGGGACAAACAAGTAAAAATTGGTCTATTCTGTCATTGCTAAGCCACAAGCCTCCATTTGCTATACTTTCCATTTATGTTACTTATGACAATCATCTTCACCTTACACTTATTTGTGTACCTGTATCTCTGCTAAGATTCAAAGAACCTTGAGGATTCTTCTTTGTATAGTTTACGATACTTTGAATACAGTGGGTTCTCCCTAACTAGCTCTTTAAAATGATGAACGTTTATGCGCATTTTTCACTGGGGCTATATAATGGCCCAAGACCTACGTGTTAAGAGAGTGGTTACTGGCAGAATCGAATCATGACATAAATATTCACCAAATAGACACAGGAGGAATGGGAAGAATCTTGCTCAATGTGAGTGACTAACACTTGGTTCACAACATTTGTTCACTTGGTTATTTCCCTCAGATCAGGGCCGGGAATTTTCAGTGCCATAAGCAAGCACGCAGTCATGAGTTCCATCCCCAGTACAGATTAAAAAAAAAAAAAAAAAAAAAAAACATGATCAGTATCCTGCTTCTGGTAAATCAGAAAATATGGAAATACTAGGACATATTTCCCCACCAGCACTTTCCATAACCATTTACCTTACCTATACAACCATCCACACACACACACACGCACATGCACACACAAAATGCACCCTTGCACAAATACACACATATACACTGCCAGCATGCAACTTTTCAGAAGTTAAGAAGTCAAGTAATGAAATAAGTCACTATTTTATTCTAGAAAAGAGACTATCACATCTCTAACAAAAGATGATTATAAAGCACCAGTAATTTAATAATAAATGTCAGAAAACATCTGTAATGAGAAAAACCCAAATTATTCAGACCTCACAGAATTATCACTGAAGATTGCATGTCAGAGCTGGAGGACCTAATGCAGAGGATGCAACAGGAGGCTGGACAACTTACTGCTGAGGATCAGAAGTAGGTATTCTAGAAGAGCAAGCATGAAGAGACTCTGGCCAATTGAGGTCTCTCACTGAGCAAGAAAGGATTGTAAAAGATAACTTCAGCCTGAAAAGACTGGATGCCTAACCAACTACTGAACCATTAGAAGCATACATTGTTATCAGTTGACTTGGTCCTTTAAGATCCTAGCCACATGTACCCCATAGTTTCTATGCATACTTTGTTCCATGCTAGTATGTTTTTTTATGAATAGAAGTTTTAATTTTTAAGACAATTAAATCTACTGTTTTCTGCTTTTATCATCTTTTCTCTTTGCCTTTAAGATTAAAAATTCTCTCATTCTAATTAGGATAATTACTCATTTCTATTCTGAATTTCTAATGATTGATTTTACACATTTATTTATTGCTTTAATCCATCTGGAATTAATTTTAGCATATGGTGTGAGAGACTGTAATTCTTCCAACTCTAATACATTTTTGATAACTAAAAGATAACATTGCCCAGAGTAGAAAACTCTGCCTTAGATACATGCTACTTAGTGTTTCTGAGTCATAAATGGAATGAATTGAGCACTTCTTTGAAACATTTTTAAAAAACCTCATCCTGTTTTATTGTAGACTTGAGACATCCTCCCTCATTTCTCAGGGTCTGCTCTTTTCTGGAATTATGAGTATCATTCACCATGTCCCCAAGGATAAGGTAATTGCTGAAGCTCATCAAACCTTCTGAGCACGTTCTGTGTAGAGGATTTTCGATTACTGGTTACATGGCACATAGAGGGTCCTGCTAGAAAATGTGACTAGATGAAATAGAATTTCAGAAAACATGAAATGCACTATGAAGTGTTTGCCATGTTAAAGAGATAGTTTCAAAAGAAAATAAGTCTTGGTATTTAGGCCATATTAAATGTAAATTATCAGATTCCAAAACTCTCTTCCAATCTTACACGCTTAATTTAAAAGCAAGCAGTGTTTCAATGTTAGTATTTGTGAGTTGAGAGATGTCAGGCAGAGGTAGACTAAGCAAAGGATTTCAAACTACTGTTCTTATTAATAAATTGTCTTGAGTAAAACAGCCCCCAAATTAGTTGGTAATTAGCATAGCTGAGAAACAGGGAAGACCTATCCAACATTTGCCATATTCCCTTAGGAATGTTCACAAAACACTTAATACTCAGAATAAACGTTTTGCCCACCTTAATTCATCCTTCAGGAGGACAGGGACTATTCACTGCTCACAGTGAGTCTGGACCTGATGGGAATTAAAAACAAAGGGTATCCCCACCCTCATTCACCCAAATTGAGTACAGCAAGGCAGCAGCATCAAGGAACACACATTCTAATTTCAAGATTATCCTAAACAAGACTGAAAGAGTGAATTACTCTCATAATGCTCTTGAACTAAAGTTTCAAACCTTTTTATTTTAGTTCCAGAATTCTAAAGGAGCATTCAGGACAGCAGGCAAAAAACAGATTATTTGTTCAAAGGGGGAATTGTATTTTCAGAGCACTTTCCCCTTGTAAAACATATATGTGGGCATGCACGCACGCGCACGCGCGCACACACACACACACACACACACACACACACAAACATACACACAGCCCTAGGAGCATCACAAATGATTGAAGATCATTGCACTTGATCAATTTATGGACAGAGAGAAGGGAAACAAATAGAAACAGGACATAGTAAGCATAGTGCAATGTTAATGTTAAACACCTACACACTCATTATAAAATTATTTCAGCTTTTCTATGTTTAATTTTTTTCATAATATAATGTTGGAAAAGCAAAAACAATTGTGCTCTTGTTTTCTGTATTTTAAAGTTCTGTTACTAGTTAAGCAAACATTCAGAGCTATCGTGTTCTTAATTTACTCTTTTATTATTAATAAATGTCTCTTTTTTTTCTTTGGAAAAACTTTTTTTTCACATCTGCTTGGATTAATATCTTTACATTGCCTTCCTAAAAAAATCAGTACTTTCATAATATCTACTTTTCCTTCATTTCGCTTGCAATTCTCTTTGTCTTCATATTTAAAGTACATATGTGACACACAGCAGTTCAGTTTCATTTTTAAAATCTATACAGATAGTCCTTGAATTTTTAGATTTTATTGCATTTCATAGTGTATAAAAGAATTATGTTAAAAATATATAAAAAAAAGAATTACATTTACTTTTGGGACTGGTATACATATATAGCATAACTTGATAATTTTTCACCTTTTATTCCACCCTGTTATTGCTCCTCCACCTGCTTCGCTTCCCCATCTCCAAAATGTCTGGTTTTTTGCTTCCTACCATCTCTGATTCTTAAACAAAACTTATTAGTTCATATGTGCAGTACTGATTACATTCATAATGGAGAATTAGTAAATGTACATAACACATCTTAATTCAGTTTTTTCCTTCCTTCCCTTAACCCTCATCCCTCCTTTGTTCTCCTTCCCATTTGAACATTTTCTTTCTACTTTCCAATAGCTATCATCCATTTTGGTTCTTATCTGTGCTTTCGATTTCTCATACAAGCCATCTCTGATTTTTAATCGGGGTATTTGGTACGTTCATGTTTAATGGTATGAAATGACTCAATTTAAAGTCTATCTGTAGATACTAATTTAGCATCTGTACAATCTATTTTTTGTTTTTTGTTTCCTTCTCTTGACTTCTATTAAAATGAATAATTCATTGCTATCTTATCACCAATAGTGGCTTTTTAATAATTCTTTGTGATATGTGTGCATGTGTAGTCCATGTGGGTGCTTTAAGACTAACCCTATGCATCCTTATTCTACTGGAAAACACCTAACATTAATATTAAAACATTTCATGCAAAATATAAAAGTCTTTCAAAAATATAAGTTCATTTGCTATTCTTCTTGCCCATTGTGCTCTTGCTGTTAGGTATTTTATCTCGAGGTGTATCATAAACTTCAGAATACAACTCTATAGTTTTTGCTTTAGCTAACACATTGTTTATTAAGAAATTAAGAGAAAATGAGATTTAGAAAATACATTTGATGTATTGAGTATTTTTATAGAAAGGTTATATATGAGTTCACATATTTCTCATTTCTATTGCTCTTCATTCCCTCCTATAGATCCAGATTTCAATTTGATATCAATTTTGTTTACTCTAAGGAACTTACTTTTCCATTTATTGTAATACAGGTTGGCTAGCAGTGCAATTTTTTTTGATTATGTGTATCTGAAAACCTCTTGATTTCATGTTATTTCTGAAGTATGTTTATGTTTATTGAGTACAGATGTACAAGTTGACAGTTTTTTTCTGCACTTAATAAAAAGCCATTCCATTGTCTTCTGGCTTGAATAGCTTATATCCAGGAATAATTCTCTAGAATAATTCTTATTGCTGTTCTCTATATATAATGTCTTTCTCCTTCCCCACCCTTGAAGCTTTACTCAACACCCTCACATTTTACCACTTTGGCTATGTCACACCTAAGTGTGGTTTTCTGGGTTCTTATCCTGCTTTGGTTTGCTAAACCAAAATATTCTTGCTAAAACATCTTAAACCTGTAGTTTGAAGTTTTCTATCAGGGGGTTTAGCTCAGCAGCATAAGTGCCTGCCTGGCAAGCACTAGGTTGTGGGTTTGATCCCTGGTACCAAAAGTTTTCTATCAGATTTACAGAAATTTAACTCATTATTTTTCTGTCTAGTTCTCTCTTTCTTGTTTTCTGAACTTCATACACATACAAATATACAAATATTAGTCTTCTTGCTTTTTTCCTTACAGATTATTGGAGCTTTTCTGTTTGTCTGGTTTCAGTTTTGGTTTTTCCTTCTCTCTTCTTCAGATTTGATAATTTATACTCCTCTGCATTAAAGCTCATTGAAACTTTTGAATCTTCTAATCTTTTTCATCAACCAGTAAGTGAATTTTTCAACTTGAAATCATATATATATATATATATATATATATATATATATATATATATATATATAAAATACTTTAACCTTATTTATCTGAAGTTTTCCATCTCTTCATTCATGTATATCACCCATTTTATAACAAGTATTTGAATATATTTATCTAACTGTTTTTATATCTTCAACTTCTATTTCTATTATTTACTTACTTCCAGGTCTATATAATACTTGACTTTTTCTGGTAAATGTGGCTGCTTCATCATATGTCCAGTAATTTTTTTACTATATAGTGGATACTGTGCAATATATTTAGAGAGTCTGCCTTATGTTGTCTTTCTTACTGAGTCCTATTCTGCACATAATTATATATCAAAGAAATTCTATTGATCTTTTAAAACTCAGGACTGCCCTACTGCAGGTTTGTTCTCGGTACTAGAAAATGGCCTGATTCTAGGTACAATTCTCACTCCTGAGGCCAATCATTGTGAAGTCTCACTTGAATGCCTAGGTGCTCAGTGAAATCTCCATTTGTGGGCTAGGTAAGAAATTTAACATTTTTCATCTCTGGGCATCAATGTAGCTTTTTTTTTTCTTTCACGATTGCTCATACTTTTATTTTTCAAAAAGTTTTTACTACTACAAGTGAATACATGGTGTTCACTTTCATCTTAGGTGCATGTACTTAACGTGTGTTAATAATTTTTATTCCCCCTCCTTTCTGCTTGTTTGGCTCTTGGGCTCACAGTGGTCACACTGTGCTAGACTTCATAGAGTTTCCCTGCATATGCATGGTCAAGGCTTCACATAATTACCTGCAGAGAAATCTCCAAGCCTACTTCTATGCTGTTTCCCCTCTACATCTTTCTTTCCCTCAGTGCCCTGCTCTACACTGCTAGCCATTCCAATAATCTCAAACCATAAATTCTGTCTCTTCAGATCACTGAAACAACCATGCAATGCTTGGCTTCATAAATTTACTCTCAGATCTAGTGCATGACTAATCAGACAACCAAAGTGAATGCAAGTTTTACCACAGAAGTTAACCTTTTCTCAAAAACCAAAGCTCTTCAGCACCTGTTAGCTGATTCCTAAAAATGGTTATGTTATACATTTATCTAGCTTTAGTTGTTCATGTAAAGTTGCTCATACTTCATTACAGTTTTCATCAAAAATGCTTAATGTTCTAAAATCAATGCCTTTGAAAAGTAAAAAACTTCAGTCACTATCACCAGCACCTAGACATTAAAAATGATCCTACTTTGTGGGAGACAACTCCATTGTCTCCGCTTGAATGCAAACCAATTACTGTGACTTTGATTATTAGGAGACTTATTTCCTTATATTGATATGTAGAGAGCTAGCTAGGGTATTTTTTTCCTCTCTTTAATTGGCTTTAAGCATTGCAAATAAGGCTAGCTGAGGTGATAGCACGCAATTTCTATAGCCAACAAACAGTCCTGTTTCCTCACGTAGTGTTCTCTGTACAATACAGGTAAGTACAGGATTGAGCACTGGAGATGTTAAAACAAATTGCTCTAAAAATGACAACTAGATAGGAGCCTCAAGATAAAAAGGCTATGACTCCCCAGGACACAAGAGTTTACATATCAAAACCAAAGTGATAGCCCCCAAAACAATTCCACTGTTACCTAAATTAGATTATATAAATTGATTCTTCCACATATCTTTATCTCTGCAAATTTACAGAAATGCCAATCTTACACCTGGCCAGCCAGCTCAAGTTACTCACATAATTACTTCCATCCTCACTCTCACTCATCCCTGAGCCAGCCCCCTTCTTCACAAGATAATAAATTTTAGGAGAGGCCTAGGATCAAGGCCTTTGTCCGCATGTCCTCACAAGGATTAAACTTAGGACCCTTTGGCTGCCCTTAACTTGGAATATGTCTTGGTGTTTTTATTCTTGCTGTGGGTTGCATTGGTGGTGGTAGATTAAAATTAACTAGCTAAGATTCCAATAATGTCTCAATGAGATTATAAATATAACTTTTTAGATTAAAAAAAACTAAAAAGAATACTTAGATGACTAAACTCAATATTGGGGTTTACAATACTACTTCTCCCACTACTTACTACTAAACAATAAACATAAATGACAGAGAGTAATTATCAAATGAATCACCCATGCTTTTGGTTCTTATTTTTTGTGTTAGTTTTCCCTCACTGTGACAAAATACCTAAGGTAAATAACTTAAAAAGAAGAAAGGTTTATTTTGGATAATGGTTTCAGAGGTTTCAGGTGAACGTGTTCCTTGGTCTTTGGTGAGGCAGTACATCATCACAAGAACACATGGCAGAGGAGGCCTACAAACTTTATGGAAGCTAAGAAACAAAACAGAGACAAAAAGGGCCAGAATCCTAACAACACCTTTAAGGGTATGTCCTCAATGATGAAAGTCATATCAACTATAGGACTCTCCTTATCATGTTATTGGATATCCAAATGATGGTAATTCATGTTGTCTAGAACAGAAAAAGTGCAATAAGGAGAGAAAGAAATCTTCAATTCTTCGGTGTTTCTCTTATTAAAAGCTACGAAGGTCAATAGAATAGGGAAACAGTTTTACAACACAGCTTAGAGATTATGTGAAGATTTCAAAAGGTCTGAATTATGAGCTTCCAACATCATCACCACAGAAGGTTTTCCCAGAGGTAACTACATACACGTTGCACCTTATATCCAGGTAGTAATTTATACTCTTTATAATAAACCACATGTGTCTCTGCTATACAATTTGATATTTGTTCATTAAAAGTTTACCAAAACCAGTAACATATAGTAATTATACTAACTTTCAAGTGCATCTAGTTTGGAATGAACTTCAATTTTTAGCTTAAACACGTTTGAATAAAATGAAACCATACCAAACTGAATCCCCAGAAAGAATTCTCAAATAAAAATTAAGTAGTGTTTCTTTTCAGAACCAGGAAAAAGCATATGTTTAGGATTGTTAGGGATTAGTTTGGTCCTCTTCCAATTTTTTATTTATTGATTTTTATCTTCAGAACAAAATATAATACCTGTTTGGAGCCTTCTATACTGATCGACAACCTAAAAAGGCTGCAGGTTAAGCATATCATTCTTCAAAGATCACATTAGAAGAGAAAATAAGGCTCCCAAATGGTCATAAATTAAATGTTTGAGAAAAGCAAATGTGAATAGCAGCTATGGGTGAATGGTGAGAAGATTTAGACGCAGTAAATTTTCTGTCAAAAGTTGCTGGTGTGTTTCCAAATGATTTTATGTATCTGTATGCCAAAGCGGTATAGTTTGCTTTCTTAGCTTTATCAATCTCTGTAAATATTAGATGAAAACCTCATCTCAAATGTATTTTTACCATGTGGTTCAGCAACTCATCATAGTTTATAACTTTTTAAAGCAAGAGAAAAAAAGAGTGACACACCTGTTAAAGAACTCAGTAACCAGCAGTGATCAATAGATGGGCCTACAGATATATAGACAAATGGATGTATAGATAAAGGGATGGTTGGATGGACAGATGGATAGACAGACAAATGGATAGATGGACTCACAGATCAGTGGGATAACTACTAGATTGTTCTTCCTTTAGATTATTTGTCCAACATGTTTCTGTAGACTAAGGCACAAAGATGAGCGAGTTAGGGCAGTCCACAGTGAAAAGGGAAGACTCAGTATAGGCAAAAATACCTAATGTATTATACAGAGAATACAACCAAAATACAATTACTCAACAATTTAACACAGCTAATACCTTGCATTATGTGCCTGTTAGGTAACATGAGAAATGACTTACAATCCTTCCAGACAACCTTTGGAAAGCAAATATGTTTTGATCCTGACCATTTCCAGCAAGGCCCTGTGTATAACTTCAAACTGAGAGAAATGGTATCAGAAGTTTCCCACAAGAATTCACCACGTAAACAGATGAAACTGCCTCAGTTTTGCATTTTGTTTTTTGGTTTGGTTTGTGTAGTTTCTTTACAGAAGATCTAAATCAGATGCACATTCACCATATTTTCCTTCAAGTACACTTATCTTAAAAGCTATTAATGTTCATTTTAGGTATATGAAATCACATTTGCTACATCTTTTCTTTTGAAACAAAATTCTACTTCCATCTAGCAGCTGCATGTTATCACAGATGGCAATATGTTGCACAATTAAATAACAGGGAAGAAATATTTACTGCAGCGTTATAATATATAGTGCATCATATACTCTTTAATAGAAAGCAATATTAGCAAGGATCAGCTCTGCAAGTTGACTGGCTATATCACTAACAGATTTTCTGGTAAGAAATTCTCTAAAATGCCATCAAAATCCAGACTTTAATAATGTCAAGACCCTTTTCTCTGACTTGTCTGTCAAGCATTTCATATATATAGTCATTTTCCAAGAGTAAGAGAAGATGAATAAGTAACTAAATTCTAAAACCTATACTGTAAAATATAACACTTTCAAACACAAATATTTTCCATTTCCAATTTTCCCTGATTCTGTCCCAAGAATTGCTTTAGTCTATATATGATGACCATCTGCAATGGGAACAAATTATCCATTTCTTTTTAAGAACAAGATTTACTATTGGTGGGGGGGTTGTGATTCCCTGGCTTGGATATGTCAGTGACAGTATAAACCTCACCTGTTTTTCCATCCTTGGGTTACGTACTTGTAAGTAATAAAGAAGTCTAGCTTTGAATCTAAAATAATACTGATTTGAAACTTATATGTAATATAACAATAAGATAGTAGTATTAACAATGATAATGATAACATTGTTTACTAGTATTAGGTTCCTTTCAGTAACTAACTTATTTAACTATAACAATTCTCATGTGGCCGAATTTACTTTCTGCATCCCCTCCAAATACTTTTGTATAGAAATCTGCCCTTGTATTTCAGGTATAAACAGAAGCTGACAATATGGACAAAAACCAATAGATAAAAATCTATCCATTTAGTGAAATCAACCTTAATCTTCATGAAATTCTACCCATTTTAGGGAGGCCAGTGAAGCTGTTTATTATCATCATGAATGTAACACCTTCTTACTGCACCCAATCTGAGACTGAAGGCATTTTTTAAAATTGCATGTTATTCTATTACTCAGAATTAAATATTGATAATGTTTTGATATTTCTCAGTCTTATACATATCCATTTCTGACTATATGTTGTCTTTCAAAACAAATTTAGTCCATAAAACAATGCAATTTTGAATCCTTTTTTATTGAAAATTACATTGTATTTCTTCATATAATTAGGTAATTTTAGAAAGATTTTCTCACGTTACCTGTATACCGTAATTTTTTAACAATTGTCCAATTTACTGACAGACTATTTAGAGCATTTAATTATAGATAAAGTCTGTCATATATATAATTAATATAATTAATTTTTGTCTGCATCTATATTTCCTTAGGAAATATTTGTAGAAATTAATTACTCAATCAAAAAAATATGGAAGCCTTTTTTTCCCCTAGAGAAGTTGTCCCTGTGCACAATTTCAACACAGAAAAATTTACAATCTTTAGATCTAAGTAGTAGTATCAGCAGCAGTAGTAGCAGTATATTTGCCACTTGCCAACTTAGTGAAAATATATTTGGCATGTCTTAATTTTTAAAGTTTTATTTTATTAGTACATGTTTGCAGTTTGCATCATCTTAAGAATTGGATACACATCTTGATCTTTTAAAATTCTCTTCCCTCCTCACACACCTTCCTACCCTTAAGCAATTCATCTTTAAAACATTTTTGTTCATCATAATATTTCTAAGACTTATCCTCATTAGATGCTGCTCTTATTCCTTCTCTTTTGCTCTTCAAAAATCATCTTCTATATGAATATTTAATAATATTTATTCTGTAGTCATAGAGGACTTAATATTTTTTAATTAAGAGAAAAATTTGTTTCAAGTATGTTGTACATATCGCCTTGGGCAACATGAGCTGAAACATAAATATTCCACTTTTTGTGTGATGCCATACTATATTCCAGTGGCTTTTCCAGTTGGCCCTGTGGGTCAGAACCTCCACTGCTCCACAATATCACCAAAATTTGATAGAGTTAGATTTTTTTTTGTTGTTGCATCAATTTAATTGATGGAAAATGCTAGGTTATAGCTAGGTTATAGTAATTTTAATTTTTATTTCCTGGTTAGTTTTTGAGATTATATATTCCTGTGTTCATTCATTAGCCATTTCTATTACTTTCCTAATTTATGTTTGTTCAGAATCTTTGCCATTTTTCTATTCACATTTTTGATTACTTATATTAATTGTATTAAACACCATGTAAACACATACGCAGTGCAGAAAGTCATACTACAGAATGTCAGTGCTGATTAACATCTTCTTGGTAAAATGCCTCTTGGTTTTTAATAATTTAAATTTTGAAAGTTTTGCCAATATTAATGTAACAAAAAATTTTACATTTATGACACCAAAACTCAATGCAATTTCTTTTTAAGTTACATACAAGGAAACCCTCATAATTCCCAAATACATTCCATAGATGTCAGAATTATATGCAGACACTTTGAAAAGCATGCTGAGTATCAACACAAGGGAATGAATTTCAGACAAGGCTGTTGCTATCAGGTCTAAGGGCATCAGTGCATACCACTGTCAACCAAGGGTACTCGAATACAGTTTCCCAGGGACATTCACAGTAACTTTTATTTTTGCTTATTGTTATAGTCTTCAAGGAACGAGAAAACACTGAGGACAACTACGGAGAAGGAAGCAAAGCAAGCAAGACAAGCTCATACACACAAAGCAAGTATTTTAAACAACCATGTCATAAGATAGACAAGGATACAATCTGTAGGCTATTTTAAATCCCAGTATGATAATTTATTGTTTACACTTGAGTGTTTTACTAGCCTTTGAAGAAATTGAATAGGGGGTTGTGATTACATATAATACATGATCAATTTTCCCATTTAAACTAATAGGAGCTTGTTTCTTAAAAATCATTTTCAGATAAAACAACTGACCAGGAGGAATGAATTAGTAACATCTAGCAAGGAGTATGTCTGTGTTTCTACTACAGCATATTATTTATTTTCCTTTCTTTTTGAATTTTTACTTTTTCTCATGACCACATGGTAGCTACTATGATCCTATTTTACAAATAAGAATTCTGAGGTTCAGGGTGGTTTGAACTTGCTGCACTAGTTCCTTCCCTATGACTGCTATACCAAATTACTACTAACTTGGTATCTCAAACCAACAGAAATTTATTTATTTACTTTTTACACTTCTGGAGGCCAGAAGTCCAAAATCAAGATGTTTGCAGAGTCCTGATCTCTTGGCAGACTCTAAAAGAGGTAACATTCCTTGCTTCCTCCAGATTCCAGAGGTCACCGGTTATCCCCTGGCTGGAGAACACAGCACTTTGATGCCTCCATGTTCACATTGCCTTTTCATTTTGTTAAATCTCATTCTGGCTCTCTCATATATGGACAGCACTTAGGACACCCAGGATAATGCAAGATGATTCACTTCTCTCAAGATTCTTTAGTTAATTACATTTGTAAAGACCCTTTGACAAGTTCCAGGATATATATTTGTGGGCAATTTCCAGCCTCACACACATGATTTAGGTCACACAGAAGAACATGGAATAGACAGGGTCAGATTCAAGACTTGCAGACTCCATAGCTCATGTTCTCTCTTCTTCATGGGCTGGCTGTCTTCCATCAGATTATGTGTGCTTTTGTCTCTGCCCATCTCACACTTCAGCCTCCTTTAGTCTGCCCTCCTGCAGAACAAGGTCAACATTCTGCAACCCCCACTCCAGGTCTTTCCTAAGGAGGGTGTGAAATGGTTGAGTTTCCTGTTAACAACTTCTAACTTCTATCACGGCATGCTTGACTCTCCGTCCAATACCCAGCCAACTTCCTTTGTCTAGCCCATCAAAGCAACCTTGCAAGAAGTATCTTATCTCTTCCATTTATTTTGGTTTCTCGAAATTTCCTATCAGTCTCAAGTATGACAATGAAGAAAATGATAATTATTGAAGGAGTTCATGGAAATCCCAAATATGCCACTTTGGCATATTGACTGTTCTGAGCTAAAAACTTTTGAAAAACAGCAAATTCAAGACAAATATAGTTAAGTTCCTGACTTACAAACAAGTCCCATTCTGGGAGAACTTTTGTAAGTCAGATTCATTTATAAGTAGGACAGAGTCTTACATACCTTTGACACGAATATACAATGTAAAGCATAAAGAAGAACACTCAACCCAGAATACTATATATAAATTATTTTTGCTGTCAAGCACAGTAAGCACCAGCACCACAACCATGACAATATCCTGCAGACACGTGAGCCATTTCTGTGAGTCATTTGTATCTGTGATCTATGTAATGCAAGGTACCTTCATATCTGTGAAAGTTCACAACTTGAATGTTCATAAATCAGGGGCTTACTTATTCTCTTTCTTAAAAAAAAAAAAAGTAAGGTAGGAGATGAAATTCCCATATGACATTCCCATGTCCTCTCTATACCACAAGGAAAGTAATATTCTTATCTTCAAGGTTGGGATGTTGAGCTAAGGGATACCTGTACCAACCAACACTTATTGCACTAACTTCATATGCCCAGGCACTTCTTCACGAAATTATACCAGCCTAAACCATTCAGCTTTATCTGAATCTTCCTTCCAATGAAGAACACACTCACATAAAACTCATACTAAATAAATTTCTCCTGTTTAATTTAATTCAAAAACCATAAGAGGAAAAATTTTACCTCTTCTATAACATCATCTTCTTTTCTCCCCTAGACTTTCAATCTGAAGTATTTAAGAATTAAAGTAGACAGGAAAAACATGCTATGTCTTGCATACTGACATAGGGCACTCAGTGTGAAAGTTAGTCAAAACCAAGTTACATTTGGTCACAGGATTGCTTGATCCAGAACCCACAGGAAAAATAGTGACATTTCTGTCTGCCTGCCAGGTGGGCATTAAGGATCTAAAAGGCTTCATTCTACAAAAGTAAATCCCTTCATTCCCATGTAATAATACAGATTGCTTGGGATATAACCTCCCCTTTCTTTTCAGTCTACCAAGAGTTAATATTACACTATTTCACAGGAAAACATAGAATTCCTGTAAGTTTATGGTTCTGTTTCTAAGCCGCCTTCCCATTCAAATTGCCAAATATCTTACTTTCATATCTTATAGTCTTTTTTGGTCCACCAGCAATAACTTTTGTATTTTTTATCTGAAAGCAATTTATTTTGACTCTTTTATTGAAGTATAGTTTTACTAGGTATAGAATTCTAGTGTTATAGTTTCACTTTTTACCATATTAAAGCTATCATCTTGTAGCAGTTAGCGTTTTTGAAGATAGTTTAGCTATATTTAGAAATGTAATTCTTTTGTATAAACTGTTTATTTTTGGCTGCTTTGGAAGCTCATGCCTTAGTTTTCAGCAGTTTGTTTATAACATACCTCAGAATCTAGAATTTATAAATTTATCTCTTTCTCCAAATTTGGGAGTTTGGAGCACTATTTTCTCATGCCTTAATTTTTATTTTATTATTTTATTTTTATGCTGAAGATTGAACCTAGGACCTAACACATGTTAGGCAAACTCTTTACCATACAGCCACAGCCTTAGCCCTGTGCAAATCATTTTATGCCCTCAATTCTCTATTTCCTTTTTTCTGGGTCACCAATTATTTGTATGTTTAAATTATTATCCCATAGAACCCTCAGAGTGAAATTGGGTGTTTATGCCTTTTCAAAACTCTACTGTTCATAGAGAAAATCAGTACTGATTTTTTTAAAGTCACTGATTGCTTGTAGTCTGCCCCATATATGCACATTACAAAAACCAGCCAAAGATTTGGGCAAAAATCATACTATGATTTGATGGCTCTCCCTTTCTGAATATCATTTCTATGACTCTTCTCTCTTTATATCTGTGGTACCCCAATTCTATCCTTTCCTTTTTTTAAAGTCAGTAAGTTTATGCTTACTGGGTTCCAGCCACCCTTTGCAGTACCAACTATAGCTTAACCTCAACACAAAACCTTAAGAATGGAAAATCTAACTCATATCATTTGCCTCTTCTATTCACCTCTCTCAAAATACTTGCTCATTTGCTAGATCCATTATGAGTTGTTATTTTCTTTTTAAATTTGGTCTAGAATTAACAGTTAATTGTGGGAATGTATTTGGCTACATGATAAACAAAAATCACTGTTTCTTATGTTTTAGCTTTGGTTACTTTTCCCATTACTGAGACAAAATACCTGAAATCCAAAGTTAAAGGTTTGTTTCACCTCACAGTTTGTAGAGGCTTCATTCAGTTCATAATCGGCACATGGCAGAGGGGGAAGAGTTCATGGCAGTGGAAGACAGCCTGAACAACAAGAAAGAGATTGAAAACCTCTTTCTGTCACTTACATTTTATCCAGTCTACAAAGATTAGGGAGATGCCAATCCAGTTAGTGGATTGATCCAGCAATCACCCATCCCTAATCCTACCACTCTCAGTCCCAGCATTGCACTACAAATCAATTACAAATCAAATGAATTCCTGATTTAGCCATCTCTGAAAAGCACCCCCCCATAACTACATGAAACTTTAGGGGAATATCTAGACACAAACCATAATATTTATAGTGCTTGCATTAGCCAGGACAAGTTTGGCAATGTTGCTTTAACAAATAACCCCAAAACATCAGTGGTTTTTAAAAAATACTAAAGGTTTTTTTTCCTGAATCATACACAGAGTGATCTCCCAGATCAACAGAGAAATGCTTGCTCAAAGCCATAAACTGGAGAACTTCACTAACTATTGACCATCCTGGCATGAAGGCAAGGGCACATTATGAATCATGCACTTACTATTAAGCTTTTGCTCACAATATCAGCAAGTCATTGCAGTTCACATCTCTCTGTCTCTGTCTCTCTCTTTTTCTCTATCTGTCTCTCTCTTTCTGTGCCACCCCCTCTTTATCCATTCCCCCCTCTGCTTCTTTTCATCTCTCCCCCTCCCTCCATACCCCTCCTCTTTTCTCTCTTAAATTCAAGGAATGCTGAAATACACCACTCCTACAAGATTTTGTTTATTAGGGTAAATATTGAAACATATCGTCTTCCCACGAAATAACATGGCACTCCCCCTCTGTTATCTATAGTATTTTTAAGCTGTTTCAGTAATAGTTCCAGTTTTAGTAATAGCAAAAACACTTTCAATAGTTCCAATAATAGCAAGCACTTATTTGTATTGAAATAATATAATAAAATTATCTTGAAATAATGTAGATTGTTATAGGTTTGTAATATATATTTTGCCTTATGCTATATGTTTCTACTGTGTCTTCTTATTGAATGAATACTGTATCTATGTTGTTGTTTAACAGAAAAAAAGTAGGTTATATTATTAATTCATTATTTTTGCTTCCTACAGGTTGGCTTTGCTGCTTTTGTTTTAATAACACCAGATTTTAGGGTATTAATGTTCTGCTAAATACAGCTTTGGACATATAAAATACAGGTATATAAAGTTTTCATTTTCCAAACAGTTTGTTATACTAAGTGCTTTCCTATTTGAACCTAAAATTTTTCAATGAAAGATTTTAGTATTTGTCATATCTTTTTTTAAAAAACTGTTATGTTTTTCACAAAAATTTTTGTATTTAACTTCTAATTTTATTTCATTGTAATCAGAGAAGGTAGCCTCTTAATTATATTTTATATTTAATGTGGTTTCTTTGAGCTAATATATAATCATTTTTTTCTAATGCTTCATGCCTCCTTAAAATGAAAAGGTATTATTTATTCCTGGAGAACAAAACTCAATGAATATATTAAATCAGCTTTATTAAATTATTAAAATACTCTTTGTATTCTATGTTTATCTGACCTACAAAATATCAATAAAAGTATATTAAATCCTCATATAACAATTTTATTTCTATCAGGTTTTTTCTTATACTTCTAACAACTTCTGTTTAATGTATTTTAAGCTATTACCATGTCAATAAATATTCAGAATGGTCCTATCTTCATTGTGAAATCTACTTTAAAGAAAATATAAACTTCATGATCACATTCAAAACTTTCATGGCTTTTGATTTTATTTTATTTAAACATTGTCAAGATTACTTTTTCTCTTACTTTGCTCTTGCCTGGTAATCCTAGTCCATTTTTTAATTTAAATTTAATAAAGCCGGGAATGGTGGGGCACAACTGTAATCCCAGCACTTCAGAGGATAAATCATGAGGTTTGCTGTGAGTTCAAGACCGGCATGGGCTACTTAGTAAGTTCAAATTCAGCCTACACTACAAAGTGAGGCCTTGGCTCAAACAAAATAAACCAAATCAAACCAAAATAAAACACTTAAATAAATAAATAAGCTTAATGAATCACTTTGTTTTTGGCATATATTTTCTCAGTAAACTATGATTATTTTTACTTTTTAGTTCAAAGAGTCACCATTTAAAAATGGACTAGTTTTAAAAGTATTTGATTATGAGATTCAGTTTTGCAATACACTCTCACACTCATATTTGTTCTTTTCACCCCATTAAGGTACAAAGAAAATGCCTTCTGATTTTAAACATAAGAAAATTCAAACCCAGATAGATTAAATACATGTCTAAAGGTCATTTAGACAACATGTGGCAGTAGTAAGATATAATCAAAGGATGCTAATTCTAAGACAGTGACTTTACAAACATAATTTTCCCCTAGTGAACACCAGTATTTTGATGGACTAGTTGGTCAAATTATCTGATTTTTCTTATAGAAAGGAGTTTACACTATTTATTTGTATTGGCATAAATGATACATTTAGCTGTACTTCTGCAATCTTATTTTATGCTTTTAGTAGCTTATGCATCACCATTTTATTTCCTTGCTTCATATACTTGGCAGCTGAGACCAGAGTGCACATTCTGCTCTCTCAATTGAAAAGTTGTACTTGTGCCTGAAAGTTGTACTTCCAACTTCTATTTCTAATAGTGGTTCTGATATACCAAAAAGAACATTACTGTCTATTGACTTAATAAGTACATTTAAAAACATTCAAATACTTACAATCTTTGATTTCATCCTTGGAAAAATGAAGATTTGTTATAGTCTTTCTAGGCCCTGTAAATAAGATCTTGGGTTTTTTATTATATACTATTAAATATAAAGATATTAAATACTTGACAAATCTTGACTTGATATTACATATTTTCCTTTCAAAGCTATACTTTTATATTTAAATTTATAAATAAAAATTATAAGTAAAGTTATAATTTTTAAATCCCACTATATATTAATGTATTTAATTGATGGTTAGTCTCAGTACCAGTTTCATCTTTGATAGTGAATTGTTTACTCCAATTTCCCAAATACTGAACCAATATTTCCTACATGTGAATGTATATAAGAATCTAATAGAAGGAATCCACAGACTGTTACATTTTATGCCCAGCTGTGACTCAGGATATCTGGGGTAGACCTGACAATCTACACTTCTATTGAGTATCTAGATAATGTTAATGTTGCTGGACCCTGGTATGACCATTAATAGTCAACTTGACTTGAGTAAGAACTATCTAGAAGATGAGTAAGATTCTAGATGTGGTACCAACCAATAGGCTTAGCCTGGGCACAGTAAAAAGAGAAAAAAGAAAGAAGTGTTTCACTTTATCAGGAAGAATGTCAGCTTGCCACTACTTCTGGACACTGGTCTCCAGTTTCTTCAGCTGGCCAGGGCAGCCTCTTTATTGCACCAGTGACTGTACAGTGAGTTTCCATACCTTACTTAGTGTGCTTCTGGATTCTGTAACCCTGTAGCATGCAGAAAGCCATTTTGGGTTCTTCTATCTCTGATCCTATAAGCCTTTGAAATAAATCCTTTGTTTGAAATAAATCCTTTTGTTTGAAATAAATCCCTTTGTATAATTATACTTATATTTTATGTTAACTCTTCCTCTAGGGAACCCTAATACATCTGGCACTTCACTTTAACAAATCTGGGTAAAATCTTCACCCTATTTCACTAAGAGACATTATGTTTTCTTTTACATACTTGTGGCTCTGTTTCCATTACCTTCGCAAATGAAAGACAACTTCACCTAATTTACATTTCTCAAGTGCACTCCCCCAACCTGTTCCAAGCAATTTTTGAGGCAAATTTCCTAGATTTTATATAAACAATATTTTGTATCATATGCTGTGGCTGATTTAAGAATAAAGAAAGCACAGCGTGATTCCTTTGTAAGGTAAACACTTTTTTTTTTACCTTGTTCCTTTGTAAGGTAAACACTTTGCCTGCATTCTTTGTCTGCGTTCTTGAAGATCCTTATTGTAATTTTTTAAAAAAATTAGTTGGATATTGTGATGCATACCCATTATTGCAGAACTCTGGGAGCTTGAAGCAGGAGAAATAGATATTCAAACCCAATCCAGATGACTTAGTGACTCAGTGACATTCTGTTATGGCTTGCATCTAGATGTCCACCAAAAGCCTCATGCGGGTGTAGGTGGGACTTTTTGGAAGTGGCTGGATCTAGGATGTATGATACTTGGATTAAATGCATGATGTTGCAATTAAGGCTGTGATGCAGGGACTAAAGGTGCCTCACCCTCCATGAAGATTGCACCAATCAATAGGCTTACAGCCCAGGTAAAATATTAAGGGGCAGAAAGAAGGCTGTTGCTGTACTGATTGCTACTGCTTCTGATTAACTGCTTACCTGCTTTGCTGCCTTCTCCCCGCCCTGCAGAGGACTCTTCCTCTGTGATGCTCCTCTGTCACACTACTCTGCTTAGAGCCAACTGACTAGGAGCTGAATAAATCTTTCCTAATTTTACTTTGAGTGTCTGGTATTTTGTCTCAGCAATGAAAAAAATAACTAAGACAGATTTTGGTACCAGAGAAGAGGAGATCATTGCTTTTACTATACCTGGTTATATGGCTCAAGAGCCATTGGAACTGGCTTGTGGAAAGAGTTTAGAAATGTTTGGAGATACTGGCTGAATAAACATCCATGAAATGCTTTAATGCACTTGATGAGAGATTCTGCAAGACCTCAGAAGACCAGAATGCTGACAGAAATGCTACTGGTAAAGGCCAGGATCAGGAGCTTACTGCTGTGAAGGACTGTACTCTAGACCACGTGTGTTATCCTTTGACAGAAAGTTTGTATTTTGCCTATATCCAGAGACTTTGCCTAAAACTGAGACAAGTTAATCTTGCAGAAGAAATTTCAAAGCAGTCTAATGTTGAGTCAGTGGCATGGCTACTGCTGGGGCCTTTTAGCAGATTTATATTTAGAATCAAAGGCAAAAGCCCAGAAGAATGATTTAAAACACTGTGAGTTTAGCCAGAAAGAAAACTCTCATAAAGTGGACGACTGCAAAAATGGAGCAGAGGAGAAGTTGGTTGCAGAAAAAGGAGCACTAAAAGGCCAAGAATCTGAAAGAGGACAATAAAAAAAAAAATGACCTGAAAACATTACAAGAACTAACACACTCCAGCTTTTGCAGCCTCAAAATTGCAAAAGTGAAAGACTTTGCTTTAAGAAGAGAACCCCAGAGCACAAGATTCCAGAATTGTGGCAGCCTTGAGAATTAGTTTCTCTGGATTGGGTTCATAGTGCTCAAAAACCTAGGCACTGCACTCCTACCACCAAGAAGGAAGCAAGCTTGGCTATTGCTCCAGCTGACAGCAGACCCTGGCATCATCCACTGATTTTAGAATATAAGAGTTGTGGGGTTAGGAAGCCTCCTGCCTAGTTTTTAGAATAAGACCTGGGAGGCCAGAGAGTGTGCCCCCTGAAGTAGGTGAAGCTATGAGTGTGAAGCTGACAGTACAGTGGAGTCCCCAGAAGATATGGAGAAGCCAGGAACATGTTATTGCCTGAGGAAAGCCCCAAGAAATAAGGAAAGCTGGCCAAAGAGAGAAGCCAAGGGAGCTACAACCAAGAGAAATACCACAGGGGCAGATTCACCTAAATCCTTTGGCGTTCACAACTTGCCACAGATTTCCAGGGGTGCCAAACATGGAACTACAAGGATTTAATGTTGGTCCTGCTAGATTTTAGTCTTGCTGTGTTCCCTTTTTGGAATGGAAATTTCTATCTTATGCCACTGTATATTGGAAGTGTTTAACTTTCTGTTCATTTATATAGGTGGCTCACAGCTAAGAATTTGCCTTAAATCTGAGAGGTGACTTAAGACTTGGCAAGGTTGAAACTGTGAGAACTTTGGGAACTCTTAGAGATCAACTAAGGGCCTTTTGCATAAAGAGATAGGCATAAGTGTTTTGGGGCCCATTAATAGAATGTTATGCCTTGTACCTAAATGCACCCCCCCAAAGCCTCATGTACACATAGATTGGCCTTTTTAGAGGTGGCTGGATCTAGAGTGTCTGATGCTGGAATTAAGAATACAATGCTGGTATTAAGGGTGCCTCACCCTGGGTGTGGGTGGCACCAATCAACAGGTTTATAGCCTGGATAGAATATAAAGGGACTGTTTCTTCTGAGTGATGTCCCTCTGCCATGTCACCCTGCCTTGGAAATGGCTGACTGGACTGAAATCGCTACAAACTATGAGCCAAAGTAAACCTTGCCTCTTTCAACTTTGAGTGCCAGGTGTTTTATCTCAGGAATAAGAAAAGTAACCTAAGACAGACTTTGTCTCAAAATAAAAAATAAAAAAGGACCAGGAGTATAGTGTGCAGGCCCTGGGTTCTAACCTCAGCACCCCCACACACACATACACAGAGCTAAATTATAATAATACAGAATTATTTTCACTAATGTTCCCTAGAGTATATAAAGTTTTTTTATATTTTTTTGTTCAAAACAGCCTTTAATTACGATTGTTTACCACATCAATAGCAACTAAAATTCAGATTATTTTAGGTGTTTAAATCTATGATTTTTATGTTCTATCCTTTTAATACTTTCTATTTCATTATTTAAACTTCTATTGTACTTCTCACGTTCATTTTGACTGAACTTTTCCTATCTCCATCAGTATTATTTTTAGATATGCTCTTACTATGTAGATGAGGCTCACAATTCTCTTACCTCAGCCTCCCCAATGCTGAGATGACAGGCATGTGCCACCTAACAATTATTTTTAAAGGGCAATTTCTTGTCAGTTTCTAATGGCAATATTAATTCTGTTACGGCACTCTGGTTTTTCCATCATGTTTTATTAATGTCTCCTTTTCAAAATAAGCATTCCTACTTTTTTATAATCTAAATTTCATCTCTCATTTCTCTATTTCCTGATGCTATTGAGAATGCTGACTTTCTAAAAATTCCATTATAGTTCTGTGGCAAATCCTGGGGATTAAATTTTTACTCTAGGTCTCTGGTATACTGTTTTCTTTCTTTTGTTCAACATAATCTTTAAAATGTTTGATTCATCATGGAAGAGGCAGAGTTTACCAAGAAGGAGATTATGATTGTTTTCATTTGAATCTCCTACAGCTGAAAAGTTGGTATGCAGAAATTATAACCCAGTGTAGATTTTTCTGGAGCTCCTTAGATTAGCATAGAACCTTCTAGCACCACGGCCTGGATCTATGTCCAATCTAAGGAAAAATAAAAATTCCCAGGCCCTCGTCACTTTCAGCATTATTATTTCAGATATTGACAAATATATTTACAAAATAATGCATCCCTACTTAATAGACAGAACAATAACTTTCTGAATATACTTATATTCCAGTTCCTAAAATCTGTAAATGTGTTAGGTAACACAGTAAGGGAAGATTAAGGTGGCAAGTGAAATTAAGGCTACTAATCATCTGACCTTGTAATAAAGAGAACACAGGATTGTTAAATATTAAAGAGAAAAGTAGAGGAGTCAAGATTTACATGATATGAAAACTACTTCATTGGCCATCACTGCTTTTGAAGATGAAAGATGGCTTTGAAGAGAGGCACATACTAAGGAATGCAAGAAGCTTCCAGAAGGTGGGGAACACAAGGAAACAGATTCTGCCAAGACTCTGAAAGGAATTCATCTCAACTGGCTGAACCTTAAATTTAGTGTAGTGATATTTCCATTTCAGACTTCTGCCCTCCAGGACGGTAAATCATAAATAAATCTATCTTATTTTTTTCTTTTTTAAAATTTATTTAAAGAGAAACAAAAGCATGTAAAGGGTAAAGATAATACAGAATTCCCAAAAAAAGATAAGCAATAGGAAATCACTAGTTAATAAATTACATATTGTCCTCTTAGAAATAGTTGTTCAAGTTACAAAATTAAAGCATACAAAGTAGATAGTCAAACAGTGAGAGTGTAAATAGCTATGCATGCATGAATCTCTGCATGTATTTCTATACTTTCTGTATTAGAGGGAAAAACAAAACTTAGCAAAATAAATTCCTATAAAAGCATAAAACCAAAATGTCGTATAAGACCACAGCACAAGGTGATCTACAATGATTACTGTGTTGTTTCTTATTATCTTCAATAGAATGTCTATATCATCAAGCATAACTGAATACAACAGTATAATTGAGTATAGCAGTAAATAACAATATTAGTAAAATAAAACATTGTAGACAGTATAAAACTTCAAAGGCAGGTAATGATCAATCCATAGTGGATATTCTAGAGGATCTTGTCATCTTAAGTGCAGTTGCCTATACTCTCAGAGTTGATACGATCAATCATAACAGCTTTGAATAAAATCTATCAATACAAAACAATGATCCAACAAACCAGATTTGATTACAATCAGTTATGGTAAAACAATGTAAGTTTTACAAAGCTTTAGATTAAGTTAATAGGAAATTAAGGATGATTACTGTACTATATCTTATTATTTTCAGGATTACTGTGTGTGCCCTCAAATCTAGTACAGGTAGAATGACTGGAACAGAATATAATACATCTAAGCAGAGTAGTATGAGTAATATGGGTTTTAAACCCTGGTGCACTATTAACAAGATAGCATATCAAGGCCATCTATGTTAGAGTTTCTAGTTATCCTTCTCTGCCTCATTTCTGATATTCTATTTTTCTGCTGATTTGTCTAGTTGCCTGCCCCATTCAATGAGGCCTTTCTGCCACTGTTCCTAAAATCCTAGTATTTTTTTTCTCTCTCTCTAGAATGTGCTTCAGTATTCTCTGTAGGGTTGGATTGGTGGTCACAAACTTGCCCAGTTCCTCTTTGTCATGGAAGCATCTTGTTTTTCCATTAATTTCTAGTGACAGTTTTGCAGGGTACATCAATCTGGGCTGGAGGTTATTTTCTTTCAGGGCTTGGAATACTTCACTCCAAGCTCTTCTTGATCTGATGATCTGTGTCGAGAAGTCAGCCGTGATTCTGATGGGCTTACCTTTATAGGTAATCTGTTTCTTTTCTCTGATGGCTTTTAATATTCTGTTTTTATATTGAATTGCTGGTATCTTGATTATTATATGTCTGGGTGTAGATCTGTTTTGGTTGTAGGTGGCTGGAGTTCTGTATGCCTCACACAACCGAATGTCATTTTCTTTTCCCATGCTTGGGAAGTTTTCCTTAGTTCTCTAAAAGAAACACATTACTACAGAATTAAGCTTCTGCATCATCAGTGCTGAAGCCTACATGGCAGCCAATATTTTTTTATTGGACCTTGTCCTGAACATTTCTTCAAAACAGATAAAGAGATAAAATACAGTAAGGTTTAATAAGCAGCACAACCTCATGCTTTGATAAATACTGGATCTTACAGCATCAGCCTTCTCACTGGTCCTTCTCTAAGAATCATTTTAGGGTTACACACTGCACATATCTGTTCTGGAGATGTAGTTGTTCCATTAGACCGACACTGAATAGAAAAAAGTCTTCAGTAGGCTAATAGTAGTCTGCAACAGAATGTAGATTATCAGAGAAGAAAAACCACTAGTTCCTTGTCAAATAAGTAGAATTACTTGGTGACGTTGATTAGGAAAACTGCAAATATTACTGAGGAAATGAAGCAATGTAATTTGAGAAGGAGCAGAAAATAAATCTAGGAATTATGAGGACATGGATAAAGAGCACTATGCCAAATTTGATGACTGTCTCAGGGTGTGATCCTGGGGCTAGAACTATATTTTGCTTCCTTAGAATACATTCACCTCCTTGATACAATTAGCTAAAATTAACCAAATGAAATAATTATTATTTTTTAGAAATATGTAGATATTTCATGTTCATGAGAATCTATGAAATAATAGCTAAAACCATGGACTCATAATTTAAAGTGAGAAGGTCCAAATTCTGTCCTTGAACCTTACCAAAACATTATGTAACATCATTATGCCTCATTTTCTGAATTTGTAAGCTAAGAATAGTACAGTCATCTCATTTGGTGCTTTGGAAACATCAGTTATAATAATTCATGTGAAGCTAATGAAATACTTCTTAGAGTTCAATCTAACTACTGTCACTGCTGTTAGGATAAAGGTGCAAACCATTCTGGTTAAGAATGGGAACCATGAAATAACATTGTCCAAAATCTGCAATTACAAACTGGGTAGTAATGAACGACTCATTTCTCTTTTTTGTGCCTTGTTCTCTTTATCTATATATTTTAAGTAGTCATAACATACATTGGGAGGATGTTTTGAGCATTAAATGAGTTCATATTTTCAAGTGTTCACAAGAGTGCCTGGCACATCATAAATTATGCAGCTCTATATGAATGATTTTACAACTGTGATCATGAAAAGCAAGGGTTCTGCAGTGGTCCTCAAGGAGTCCATGTGAAGTTGAGGCAATAAGGAATACTTGGCTCATCTCCACTCTCTGTTCAACAGACTGACTACCAAGTTTACTTCTTCTTTGAGTAAAGGGTACTGAAGCTATAAAGAAGTGAAGGAAAGAAGGGAGGAGTAGAGGAAAGGAAAGAAGGAAACCTTAGGTCTATATAAATCTATCTTCAGGAAAAAATACATCAGTCTGGTTTTATAAAATATTGCATCTTTTTATAAACACCATCTTAACTGATTCAGCCAGGTCACTTTTAAAGTTCTACCTAAACAGCAAGTACTCTGTATCTTAAAATGTGAATTTCAATAAATGCAAATTAAAGGCACAGCTTCTCACACTTCTTTAGGGTAAATAAAAATCTCTAATCTAATTTAGCATGAAAACCATGAATAGTCACCACAGTTAAATGAATAAAAATCATGTGGTAGTTCAATGCTTGCCATGCAAAATTGTCTATTTCTTAGAATTTCTACTAATTTGGTTTTAAGATTTGTTTCTTTGGTTGGTTGGTTGTTGCTTTTATCATGGAGGCTCTTCAGAGCAACTTGGAAAATGTGCCATCCTCAGCATTCAGGAGGTAAATAGGGAGAACAAAATATGGTGCCATTAACAAAAGGAAAGAGAGTCCATGGATCAGAGAGCCAGGTTCTGGATGACATTTTTTAAATGTCACCAGATAAAATTTATGACATAAACGGGAATGTGCCTTAGTCATTCTGAGCATTGTTATCAACATGAATAATAAATCAAAAGGCTCTTTATCCATTTACTGCTGAACATTATGACCTTAGGTTGAAGATGTGATTTACTTCACTGATATCAATGCAATAGAAACCTGGAGAAAATATCACTGGATTGGCCCCAAGTTCTGAAAAATCAATGAGGTCTGGAAGAACAAACATTTTGAGTGGTAGAGTATTCAAAATATTTGTACAAATATTTATGGCACCATTACCTGAATAAACTCATCAAGTGTATTTCTTTTAAATGATTACCCATTGGTCTTTCCTACATAGAAAACTCAAGCATATTTGAGCTTAACAAGGTTATCTGTTTCATAATTTGGTGAAAGAACATCACTAGTGTTTGACACCACTTTGGAATGAATTATGAAGCATGCAGGGATTTTATTCATATAACATAAAAAAATACACAAAACTTGTCCTTCAGCTGACAATGACAGCATCAAGAAATGAAGAGAAATGATAATTTCAAAGGACAGGACAGTGATTCCCTCCAGTGTGGCCAGAGCCAGTGTAGATCAGGAAGATTTTCAGGGGACTATGGGCACTGAAAATTCTGTTTGACTTGAGTAAATGAGTGTTTATTTGTAATTATCTATTAAACTGTGTATTGATGTCTTATAGCTTTTCCCATATAAATTGTATTTCACAGCTGTTTTTAAATAGGATGCTCTATTCTGAGGTTAGTCTCTAAAGTATTACCTGGAGCATACCACTACTAAAAATGTACTCATTATTTCACTGAGATTAAAATTACATGGCAACCTTAATCCAATCAAAGTAGCACAGATTACAAATACTTTGGAAAACAAAACAAAACAGGAAAATAAACCACAAAAACAAAGCATTTATAAGCTTTAGTCATTTTTATTTTATGTTCTATTAATATGACAAATTCGTTTCATGGCATGTGACTTCCTTTATTCCCCTGCCCCCAAGATTCTTATACCACAGGGACTATAAACAAATGTGCCACATAGACACAAGCTGTAACATGCTTATAGGAAAGCAAAGAAGCTGACCTTTACAAACACAATCATGCCTAAGAAAGGACTTTAATTCAAAAAGAAATCCGACGAAAAAAAAATAGTTTTTGCTTCTTTTTCTTAAAGCAATAATTTGTCTTATATAATGTACATTTGTTTGTACAGGAAAGGAAAAGACAATCAAGCAGGTAAAATGGATGCTCTATGGCTCCCTTAATATACATGACAAGTTACACATCACAATACAAACTGCTCTGAAAGATAATTATGGATCAATGCTTTAAAAAATATTCTGAATTGCCTGCAGAAATGGCAAGGAGAATTCAATTAAATTATTTGTAAAAGCCAGAGTCTTTTTTCCTTATCCATCTGCTACTTGAAATGGGATGACCTTTCAAATAGTGCTTGCTGTTCATTCTCAGTGCAAACTCTAAATAAAGAAGTGGAGCCTGCTCCACCCCATCTTAGCAGCTTCAGCATAGAGGGAGCTTTTGTACTGACATTCTACACCACTCAGAAGAATGCAGATTTGCCTTCCAGAAGATAAAAGAGGCATTTTAGGAATATCAATCAGGCCCCTGTCCCTTGCCTTCAGTCATGACATTTGCCTTATGTCGCAGAGGTGTGCTGCTTCTGAGATAAGTGCCTGGGAGCAAGGTACACGAAGTAATTTACTCCCTGGAGAAAAATTGCAGATCTCATCCTCAAACAAATGGGGACAAAGAAAACATGTTAGTGAAGAATCCTTTGTTAAACTACCTGTGGCAGGAGAGCAAATTCAAAAAGGTCAGATATTTAAGTAACAATAGACTCAAAGCAAACTTTACAACAGACCTCTCAGGCCCAGATTATGAACTAAAGAACTGTGCTCTGAGACTATTAATAGCTACACACAGTGCTTTTTCTGAGTCTGGATTTTTTTCATATTGTTTTATTATTCATTCTAGCTTCTTCATTTTTAAAACATTTCCAATTTGTTCTGTTGTGCCTTTTTTAAAAAATTATGGTGTTTTTAAAAGATATGATGTATTTTTTCTTGAAAGGTCATTCAGCACATTTTTAAAAATATACAAAATAATCTATTACCACATCACCCAGAGAAAGCTACTACTAGCCATATACTATTTATATTTTTATTCATCTTAATGCATAAGCATAAAATTATAACATACTCTATAACAATTGGAACCTACTTAGCACAATAATCAACTGTTGCATGAGGATCTTCCTGTGCCACAAATGCTATCTAAATCATCGTATATAAATGTTCATTATAATTTTAAAAGTGTGTATTTCTGTGTATAATAGTTAAAATGTAATAAAACTTGTAAGTAGATTTATTTAAATGCCCAGCTTTATAAGTATAGAGATGTGTAGCTTTTTTGCTACTATAAACAAAGCTGAAGTGAACATACAAACACACACATCTTTGCAATTATTTCTACAGCACTACTTTCCAGGAGAAGCATGTCTAAGCTCCAACATGGGAATGTTACTAAAACTTTTCAATAAATGTTGCCAGAGTTCCTCCAAAAAGTTTATTATACAATATGTGCAGACTTCCTTTCACTCTCTACAATACCAAGAAATATCGAATTTATGGACTCTTGGCAATCTGAGAAAAATATTGCTCTAATTATGGTTGCTTTGATAACTAATAAACTTGAAATTTTTATTGGTGTCTTATAACTTTCCCTTTATGAATTACCATTCAGATACTTTTTGAATGGTAATTCATGTAGTATTTTGAATTCTGGACTATTTTTCTATGAACATTACTTTGAAGTACAACATCATGGGGATTTAAGACAAATACCTCCCTAAAGTTTTAAACAGTTCCAAAATATATACTCCATGTAAGAAACGAAACTACATATACATGTTAACATGTAAATTACTTCGTGTACCTTGCTCCCAGGCACTTTCTCAGAAGCAGCACATCTCTGTGATATAAGGCAAATGTCATGACTGAATAAGATATATATAATATATATATATCTTATCTCCAATCCCTGTTTTCTTATGACAACAAAAAATTTAAAACAATTAAAAATATTTACTTATTCATCCACATTTTTCTTTAATTTCATGAAAGAATATACACACAGGTAATACTGCATAGTAATTATTTTTTTTTTAATTTTAGGCTCAAACTGTCCTAATTAGTCAAATGATACACTACTACATCATGGACGTGCTGGAAATCACTTATAGGTGACTTATTTTTTTTTTTCACATTATTCCACAATAAGGTGTTCAACAAAACTCCCTATTCATAAATTACCTTTTTTACTATTTTTGTCTTAATTTATTTAGTTTATACTACACAGAAACATATTTGAATGTAAATTTTCAGGATAGATTGTTTCCCAAAATTAGAAATATAGTACCCAAAGCAGTTATTTCACTAATTTTTTCTAAATACTTTCAGATTTATCAGTATATGAAATTTTTTCCATTTCTTTCCACCCTTACAAAACATAGACATTATGACTATTTTACATGCTTTCAACTATTTGTATGAAAGAATTATTTATTGTTAATGTGCATTTCATGACTTCTAGTGAAGTTGTGTATTTCCATTTAATATATTTAGTCATTTTTCTCAATTACTATATATAACTTTATCTCCTATTGTATAAAAGTTCCTATTTTTTCAATATTTACAGTATTGCTTACTGTTACATATTCATATCATCTTGTTTGCTTTTTTTTAATAAAAATGGGTATCTAATATTTATAAATTACTGGTAAAATCCAGTTTTTTCACCATCCTTTATTATATAAGTATACATTTCCACATCCCCTACTTAACTGAAAGGATACTTTTATGAAATATTTATCTCATTATTATGTTTGGATCTGTTTCTGACTCTCCTTTTTACTCCACTGATAAAGGCCAATCATTTTAATAGCAGTAACTGTATATTAAGTTCTCATGTCTAGATGAGAGAGTAAATATAAAAACTTGTTGCAATTTCAATGAATTAAACCATCATATATATTATTTGAGAAAAGAGTAAATTTTATAATATTAGGAACCATTAGTGACTATAACAATTTCCTGTTTTGACACAGAATGCTTTATCCCTTGATAACATTTTCTTTTATTTTTTGTGTTAAATTTATTACTAAGGATTTCAAATATTTTGCTTACATAAGTAAATCTGTTCTATCTAAATTAATATTAAAAGTATGTATAATGAAAAGCTTGGTCTATTTTTAGGTTATGGCCACACAGTGCACATATTCGTAATAACTGCATAAAAGAGTATTATATCTTCTAGGAATATAATCATATCATCATATTAAATGAAAGAGCTGTTTCAGTTTTGCTAATATTTATATTGCTTCATGATTGTTTAATTACATTAGGTACAGTCCAAAGGGTAGTGCCAATAACAATGCAGACAGAAAAGTCCTGTCTGTATTTTTCCTGTTTTAATATGAATTGTGTTTTGTTTTTTGCTCTGAGCATTAAGCCCAGGGAATACTAAGCAAACTTCACAGTTTTTTAAATTTCTTTTTTGAGGCAGGGCATCACTAAGGTGTCCAGGTAGTCTTAAACTAGCAATTCTCCTGCCACAGAACAGGTAAAATATTACCAGTGCTTTATATTTTACTGTGTAATGTAGTGATTGATTGTGAGCTTTTGTAAATATTCTTACTGCTTTTAACTTCCCTCTAGCCTGCTTTACTCACAGTGTTACTAGAAATTTATAATGAATTTTATCAAGTTTGTTGGCATGTTTACAGGATTAGACAGAGTATTCCTAAAATTTAGTCTAACTGAAATCTCAGAGAACTTTGCTTTGAAATAAAGTGTTTGGAGGTCTAATTAGTTCAATTACAGTGATTAGTAGTTAGAGGACATGCTAGACTAGAATTGGTCTTACCTAATTCAATTACTGTTCTCATAAGAAAACAAGATATAGGTAGACACATAGAAAGACTGCTATGTGGTGATGCATGTACATTCCAACAAATACCAATATTAATTGGAAACTGTGAGAAGTAGGAAAAGGTTAGGAATGACCACCCCTTCAGCAGAGGCATGGTTTTGCTAGCATCTTCAGTTTGGGCTTCTAGATTCCAGAGCTGACAGAAAATAATTGTCTCTTAAATTTTACATAACCCAGGTTGGTAATGTGTTACAGTAGCCATAGGAAAATAACACAGTATATGTTGATATAATCAAGTGTGTTAGTTACTATTCTCATTGCTTAGACAAAATATCCAGCACCAAAGTTAAAGTCGGAAAGGTTTATTTGGCTCACAGTATGTAGAGTTTTCAATGCATAGTTGGCTGGCTCCAAGACAGGTTGGCGTAGCAAAGGAAAACAGTTCATGGTGGGCAGAATGTACCAAAGCAACAACTGACTTTAACAGCATCTTTCTGTCCCTTTAATATTGTATCTAGGCTACTGGAATTAGGGTGGTGTTAAATCAATCAGTGGGCTGATTTAGAAATCACACACTCTTAATCCCAGCAACACACTCTCTAAATTCAGCCACCTCTAAAAAAGCCCCACCTATGACAACATGAGGTTTGGGGGGGACATCTATACCCAAATCATAACATTATGTCGTTTTCATTAATTTGCTCATATAATTAATGATATACATAAAATTTAAGCTCGAAACAATTTATAATTATTTATTTATTTAGAGAAAAAAACCAAAATAGAAAAAAGGGTAGAAATAATATTTCAAAAATTTTGTTGTATTTTCATAGGCAAACAGACTTAGATTGTTGGTTTTTAGTTATACATTTCTATATATAAATATGAATATGGTATAAATTTCTTTTTAGAGCTATCTATATCAGGTTTTAATATAAGGTTACAGTAGATTTGTAGAATTAATTAAGGCCCATTGTCTCTTTCTCTATCTTTAATTTGCGGTAACTAAAGGATTTAATTTATCTGTAAAACTAAATGGGCCTGGTGCCTTTTATAGTGCTACATGGTTAATAGTCTTTTACAGGCTGGAGATTTAGCTCACTGGTATAAGTACTTGCTTGGTAAGTGAAAGGTCCTGAGTTTGATCCACAGGGAAGAAAAAAAAAGCACACCAGACTTTTACTTCTTTCTATTACTATTGGTATGGTTTTTACATTGCTCATTTACTTGATCTATATGTCACCATTTCTTCTAGATTTTAAAGTGGCAACAAAATTTTTTTTAATCTAAGATTTTCAATATTGATTGAAAGACTTGTTCAGGGAAGTAGGAGGGGATGTACACCCTTTTTCCTATACTACCATATGTGTATTAAATCAGCAGGTAATCCCCAAGGAATAAAAACCCCTTTCTTCACCCAGAGCTTTAAGAGTAGCTCTTATCCCTTCTCACAACATCTACCACACTGAAGAAGTTTCATATAAATCAAGAGGACTGTATAACTGCAAAACTTAGATGGCTGCTCTTTCAGTTATTTGATACTCTTATTCTCCTGGAGTCTTGGCAAAACTATGCCAAAAAAAAAATCTTCGCATTTCCATTGAGCTACAGTAAAGTCATGTTTGAGACTTCAAAAATTTTTTAAAAGTTATTCTTACTTTACACCTATACAAATTTTAAATATTTTTAACTTTTCTAAGAGACAATTTTCTCTGCAAATTTTCCATATTTCATACTCATATCCTTTTATCCATAGCAGATGGAGCAAATTAGAGTAACATATTTGCTCTAAAATCATTAGTGCTGCATCAGCACTTCCAACCTAAATGGCATTTCAAGGGGTTATTGCTACATGGAGCAAGAGTTTGCTCTAGGCATGAAGAGACACAAAAACAACCTTAAATATGAAACTTCTGTGATTAGCTTTTGCATCTTAGTTTCTTCTATGATATTCTACTTGAATTTTAAACACAAATCAAAGGAAGGACAGATTGGTTCAACTCAGTCACAGTCATACTTTGTATACTGGCCAGACCTCTGATGAATCATTATAGTTACCACAAAAAAAAAAAAAAAAAACTATGGATGTTAAATTCACAATAAACTACTTGGTTGTTTGGAAGACTGGGAATCCATTCTTAACTTTTAAATACCAGTCTGCCCATGAGCCTCAAGAAATGCCTGAAAGCAAATAATGCTCATGGAAAGCTTCAGATGACTGTCACTTTGCATAAAACTAAGCATCCCTCATCCAAAATGAATTAATCCAAGAGTGTTTCCTTAGCCATACTGTTTTTGTCGTTGTGTGTGTGGGTGTGTGTGTGATTTTTTTTCTTTTTTTTTTTTTAAACCGGGGAAGCCATACTGTTTTAAGTACACTGCAAAAAAATTTTTAAATCCAAAGATTAGCCATAGAGCCATCACAGAGAACAGGACAATGTGTGTACAATCACGCTGTAAATTTCTATACTGCATTACAATTTTCAAATTATTTTAAGGCAATTCTTATATTCCCCTTAGGGAATGAGACATAAACATGGAACTTCAGAGATGAAAGTGACATTTAAGATATCAGTAACTTCACAAATAATAAAATGGAGATCAAGGAAAAATGAAGACCTTCACCATATCTCAGAACTAGACAAGCAAGGTTAACAAAGTGAAGGCTGTTCCCAAGACTTGCAAGAAGTCACAAAAATGAGACAAGAAAGAGAAAGATGATGGGAATGCAGGACACTAATTCTGATTTAATTGACTTTAAAATTTTAGTTTAATTAAACTGTCTTGGTTACTTTTCCCTCACTACCAAGACAAGAGCCCAAAATTAAGGAAGGAAATATTTATTTAGCACACAGATTGGGGCAGTTTCAGTCCATAATCAGCTGTCTCCAAGGCAGGATAGGATGGCCCAAGAGCAACACTTCAAGGTGGCAGAAGACAACAAAAGCAGCAAGAGCAAAAAAGCAGGGTAGAACAAGCCTCTTTTCCTCTGTTATATTGTAAGCAGGCTCCCCAGCCCTCTTCCCCTCAGGGCAGGTGTAGCACTCACATCATCTCTGTGTTCTCCTCTTTCACATGTTCGGGATTATTACAAAGTGAGGACCTTGGCTCCCTGCTGAGTTCCTTCGTTAAACTTTATACTGAATTCCTTAGTTAAACTTCTACACTGAGTTCCTTAGTTAAACTTCTATACTTTTCAAGTTGACATAATGTATCAACCATTAAAAAAACCTTGAAATTCAGTGTTGGTCTCTGAAGACCACTAGTCAATGGTGGCTTTATGCCATTGTCAGGTTCCCCTAGAAAAAAATGCAATTTTGAAACTCACAGATTATAGGAAATATTTATAAGCCTTTGAAGAATATACACATACAAAAGTGAATAGCATAACACACAGAGTAGAGCAAAATTTCCACAATTCATTTAAGGGACTACCATGCAATTCCAACTCCTCAACCCATGACTTATACGCCACTTGCCACCCAGCAAATCCTACTTGATTATCTTAATATTGTGATTTATTTAGCATACAATATGGATTGATCAACATCAATAGTGTTTTTGACCAAGAATGGTGGCATATGCCTGTAATCCCAGCACTCTGGAGGCTGAGGCAGGAGGATTTCTGTGAACTCAAGGCCAGCCTGTGCTACAAAGTGAATTCAAGGCAGCCAAAACTGCATAGTGAAACCCTGCCTCAAAATAAATAAATAGTCTTTTCTTTAAATGAGAATATATTGCAACTGTATACTTTCTTTCAAACACTCTAAAAAATATATTTTAGACAACATAGACCACTGTCCTACAAATTTTATTCAGTAGACTTTTGCTATTTTCTAAAATTTAGTTGAGAATATTCTTTAAACTCCTTATCTATGATATCATAATTCTAATAAGCAATAGCACAATTGAAAGATGCAAAAATAAAAACATTATAAGGGAAATTACTATTTTTTAAAAAAAATCTTCACAGTGATGTTTAAACACCATATCACGGTGAGAGAATAAATCTCTGTACTAGCATGAACATTTAATTATTGTCAGGATGTGCAGTAATATCCTCGGCACTTTAAAACTGTATTTTGTCACCTTTAAACATCTGTGAATAGAGAATGTAAAACACAAAGTCTGAGACATCATGGAAAGTTTCATGATTCTCTTCAAAAAGAAGAACAAATATCTCTATTTCTATTCCATATCCGTACAATATATACTTGCATCTCACTTACTATGATTCATTTACATTTTGCTGAATTGTTTTTGCCCATTTTCATCATTCAAAAGATGAAAAAAATTTTTAACAACAAAAAGCCTCAAAAGATGCTTTCAGATGAACTCGCAAGAAAATAAGCGCATGAATTAGCAAAGCAACACCCCAGTTATACAATTGTGGCAGTTACATCTCTTCTCATCTTGTCCGAGAATTAATTGTACTTCTGAAATTAGACATGCAGCCTGCATATGCAGACAGGAGCCCAAGCTGGAACCAAACTCTGAATAGCAACACTGCCTTCTAATTCTTCTCCCATGGCTATGCTTTTGACATTTCCCTCAATATTCTACCCAGCTGCAATGTGAGAATGACAAAAGATTTCTGTAGGCATGACTGGCACATCTGTGGTGAGTGGCAGGGAACGGAGATAGGCAACAAGTCCCTTTTATGGCTAGAAAAAGCCCACAGGCATTTTGCAAGGCTTTTGCATACATCCTTTAACTAAAGGATGTGAGAAATGGAAACTGGGATGAAAATTTTAGTGGCTTGACAGGCCATTCTTTGATCTACTATAACTTTATAATGGCAAAGCCTCTGACACAAAAGAGACTGACAGGCATATATTCTTCCTCTGCCTCTCAGTCACCTTAAATGTTTATTTGGGGCTTTTTCACATGGAAGGAGATGAACTTAACACAATATTTATTTAATCAAGTCAAGGACAAATTATAAAAGAATAAACTGACTAGATAAAATTTTCTTGGCTATAATTTTAATTTCTAGACTCAAATCCCCTCCCTGAGCTCCAGAACTTTCTCTCAGTTAGAAATCAGACTGTCTAGAGTCACTGCAGGCAAACATTCTGGTTACAAGTTAGAAATGAGTCAAGTCTTTTCTGGAAGTGCCAATTACTGCTGTTGGTTTTCTCTGTTAAATATGTTTTTAATAGAAAAATAACATCATTTTTACCCTACTATCTTGGAACATATTATTTAAAATAATACATGTAATTGGCAAGAATACAGAGAAAAAGATTCCTAAAGATGCTAGTGGGAATGAAAATGGGAACTAACTTTTTAGAAAACAACATGACGACATATAACATGATGTTTTCTTCCTGCTGGTATTATTTTTATTGTATTGTCCCATTTTTCCAAAACTTTCAAAGTTCAAACTTTTAAATGTCTATATGTATTTTGTTACATGAATATACACACATTCCTTTCTTAATGACTAAGTTCTTTTTTCACTGTAAGTAGGTTTTTAAGTAGGTTGTGAAATGAATTAGTTGCTAATGAGGAGTTGTATATAATATGTGCATTACAATATTCAGAACAAAGAAATGGTCACAGCAAAGTCCAACTTGATGACTTTGCTTTTATTTGCATAACTCTTATATGCAGTACTGTACTATATAGCAACATAAAGGTACAATACTGTACAGTACAAGCAGCAAAAATAACAGTACTGTATGAACAAGGTGTACTGTATCAAAAAAACCCGAGGCTCTGTAAACTCAATGGACATAACTGTACCAAAAGAAAATTTTAAAAAAGACAGATTGTAACTTTGAACAGTCATTACACCAGAATGTTGCTGAATTAGGAATGTCTGTAGTATAGTTTTCAAATGGTTCCATTAATAAACACTTTGTTTGTTTGTTTGTTTGTTTGTTTTCATTTAGGAGCATTACCAATAATGCTCTAGAGAACATCTTCAGAAATACTTTTATCTCACATTCCTAATCCTTAGGAAAGAGTTCTAAAAATGGAAATACAATGACCTGAAAAACTAACTTTCAAGTATAATTTTATCTTAGGAATTAAGGAATCATTATCAGAAAACTAATTCCTAAACTAGAAGTCTACCAGGCCATCATTTACTAGATGAAACAAATGTAGTGAAAAAACTGGCCCCTTACTACAGGTAATTCTCTTTAGGAAATCAAATCAGATGGCATATATAATTAAGCACTGACACAGAAAAGAGAAATCAAGATTTATCAAAAGGATATTTATCTAAAGTAGAGGCAGCAGCCACTGACTTAATTGTCTCTCTGCCCCAGAGCAAAGATCTCCTCAGGTCCACTGATGTGTAAGATTCAGGGACACATTCTTACCCTCATTAGGTTGCATGAATTTGCCTATATTTTGAGAACTAATTTTTTTAAAAACTCCAAGTTTCTAAAACTGACAAGGCAGACTGTAGTGATACCATGCTCTGTATGTGCCAAATGTTTTTGTTTAATGGCTTTGAAAACAGAAGTTACCATTTGAATGCTATTCTAAAGCAAAAACGTGATGGAGCCTTAGATTAAAATTTCAGATGTTAGAGGCCAATCAGAGTGGCATGTTTTAACTTATCTTTTAGAAAATATTTCAAATGATAACATTTATTGTTAACGAAGAACAACATTCCTTTGTTTATTTGAAGGGAAAAATATTTTCCAAAAATTTATTTGAAAGAAAAAATATTTTCATTTTCATGGTCAAAAAAATTTGGTAAAGATCAAGAACTGAAGAAAGTTTGAGTTGAATATTTAATATGTTAGTATGGAATGTAAGTCTCCATAGGGGGCTGCAGCTAGCAACATTTCTAAACTGATTCAACCACAAATTCTTCTTGCTTTCTGTTGCCTTGTGTTTGGGCTACTGTACTAGGTTTTTGTCAAACATCTCCAGCGAGAACATTTTGTAGGGCATATACTTTAAGAAATGTTTCTGGATACTAGCAGTTCTCAAACATTTTGGGCTCAGGTCTCATTTATACTTTTTAAGAATTGTCTAAGGTTCTAAAGAGCTTTTGGTTATGGATGCTATGTCTATGAATATGTACTTTATTAGAAAGTAAAAGGGAAAATATTAAAACACTACAGGGCCTGGAAACCACACGCTGAGCGTGTACAAGGCCGTGAGTTCAATTCCCAGCACCAAAAAAATGTGTAAATTAGTAAATAACATTAATAAATCTACTAGACCTAAAATACATTTTATATTTTACAAACTAAAAAAGAACTTGTGAGAAAAATGGGATGATCTTAGTTTTATAAATCATTTTAGTATCTACATTAATAGAAGACTAGTGAATCCCCCTATCCCGCTTCTGCAATATCTTGTCATTTACTGACATGTTTCAAGCACACCAAGAAAACCCAGAAAGAGTAGCCTTTACAAATCACTATGCATATTTTTCTGATACTGTATCAAATAGCGACAAAGGAGTTCCTTTTATTGTCAGTTATGGTGTGGAATCTAAAACCATATTAAAAAACGTTTTGTATTCTACTATGTGAAAATCCATGGTCATATGTGGCCCTTTGAGTGAATCCTTTCTCCATGCAAAATTTTGTAACAGTATGCATTATTCTGGTAAAAAATATTGGCTTACTAAATTATGTAGATCTTTCAAAAGTTGACATGTTTCATTACATAATATAAAAAACAATTACTTTCTTAGATGTCATCATGAGAAGTCTTTAAGCTTTGAGAATCTATCAAGCACATAGTTACAATTACTTGGCAGTTACACGTTTTCCGAAATTTGAATTTTTGCTCAGAAGTATTAACTTTATCATTGGCAAAACATACTGTCCGATGGTTAAAGTGATGGATTCATTTTGTGCATTTGTTGGAAAACACCATCAGATATCTCAGTATGCACAGCCACACTGTGGCTAGTTTAGTCCACAATTCAGTGTTCAAGTGCTCTCCCTCAAGACACCACATTACTTCAGGATGCAGCAGTGATTATTCCAGGTGCTTTCTGCGTTAGCACATAATAGCATGGAAAAGATGTGTTCTCAATATTCTAATTTTAATTAAATTACTAATTTTTCTATTTATTCAGGATACTCTTAAATGAAGTTAGCTTTTCATTTTACTATTATTTTTATCTCTAAGTACATGGTGCAAAAGAATAAAAGGTCAATAGTGTAGTTCATTCCCAATATCTCGATTCATGCTATAGTGCCAGCAGTTTTACCTACAATTAGCACAAATTTACCATAAGGAAAAAGACAGAGCCAGGGATTTAGCTCAGTGGCATAAGCGCCTGCCTGGCAAGCACAAGGTTGTGAGTTCGATCCTGAGTACCAAACAAAAAAGACAAGTTAATATTACAGTAATAGAATTTTTATTTTACAGACATCCTTAAACGGTTCTTAGGGCTTTCCAGTTCATGAACCACCTTTCTGGAATTGTTACTTTACTGTTAAGTGAGGAAAACAAAGGAAAATTCTAATCACCACAATATAGCTCATCCTTTGGAATGCTAATTCATGTGTCAGGTACATTTTCTTGCAATGCTCACTATTTTGTCCTTGTCTGAAAGCCCCAGAATCCCCTCTGTTTTGGCTTGTGTCTAGATGTTCCCTCAAAGCCTCATGCAGTCATGGGGGTGGGGGATGCTTTTCAGAGGTAAAAATTTAGAGTGTATGATTGATTCATGGTCTAATGCAAGGATTAAGGGTGTGAGTGTTACACCCACCCTAGGGTGGGTAGCCTGCATACACTATAAGGGACAGAAAGAGGCTTATCTGTTTCCTCTCTTGTCATTTTTGCTGTCTCCTACCTCCAGGAACTGTTGCCCTTCTGTCATGTGCCACACTGCATTGGAGCCAGCTCATTATGAAATGAAATTTCTACAAACTGTGAGTTAAATATACTTTTCTTCTTTTAACCCTGGATGTTACATATTTTTTCCTAGCAACAAGAAAACTAACTCAGATACACTTTCAGGATCACATTTATGTGTGCAGAACCAATGCCATGTTGTCATGGCCATACAAAGTCTATTCTCTTGCTCACAAAGACTTTGTGTTTCTCTTGCTAGCTCCAAACCTAGTGGAAAGATGAAAAATGCTACAACTTGTATACAACAAAAATGCACCACAAGATATTTGGATGTTCTGTAGTCTATCTGCAATCTGGGAGACCTCCAGCTTACACAGCTATATGGGATTTCTCTAGGAAGGCATGGTTAACCCAACTCCATCTGTTTCAGTATTTATTCAAATGAAGAAGCAACAGCCCCATTTAATGGAACATTGATAGAATCTGTTTTGAATCACATTTCTACAATAGTGATTCTCAAAGTATGATTATTGAATCATTTATATCAGAATCATGTACAATGCTTTTTAAAAGCATATTCTTAACATGATGGTAGCCTGAGGCTTTATAGAGCTCACTGTCTCATACAAATATCAAAATGACCAACTGTCCATCTGCAAAAACACCTTGAGAGGCAAATCTTAACAAATTCAAGAAGGCCAAAATCTTATCAAGCATCTTTTCAGATGACAAAGTTTAAGGTTAGTACAGAAAGACAATTACTGCATAATATGCTTAGGTGTGGTTTCTAAGAGTTGAATTCATAGAAGAAGAGCAGAAAATGGTAGTTACTAGACTTGAGGGAAGAGCAAAATGGTCAAAGAGCATACACGTTCAATTAGACAAGATAGATAAGTTCTGGGATCAACTGTACAGTGGTTACTAATAATAATTTATTAAAAATGATAGAATAGATGCTGAATTTCTAAGAGGATAGCGTTCAAGATATATTTACTGCATAATAATAATAATAAGTATGAGTTGATGGATACTTAAGTAACTATTTGCAAGATATGGGAAATAACAAAAATCTACACTGGATATTGTAAATACATAAATTTTGTATTTTCTCAGTTATAGTTTAACACAACTGAGGAAAACACATACTGCTGAATCACACCATAGTCTTACTAATGCACAATAAATATGAGACCGATATACCTAAACAACAGTGAAAGCTGTACACTGAACATCTTGCACAAGGGTAAAAAGCTGCCAAAGGTTGTGGCTAAGAGTTTGCACTTTTAGCAAATATGAATCTTGGATATATTAGAATTTTAAAAAGAGTAGTTGTTATTAAACTATGTGCATCAGAATTATCTTAGAATTGAAAACATGACATTTTGTTATCTAGGACAACAGGATGTTTCCCAGTATGTTTCTGAGCGCCATGGTAGGGTTATCTAATCACACTGTATTTTCAAGAAGCTTATGAGTTAATTCATCTGCCTATCAAAAGGTTAAAGACCATTTTCTAGTCTACAAATGCTACAACTGTGTAGAAGAAATCAACACTCCAGAAGGTGAAGTCACAGGCATACTGACAGCTTAGGAAACTCAGGCATCATTTACTCACAGTCTATCCAGGAGCTATAAATTCACCATTTAAAACATCAGCTAGTGTTTTTAAATCCAACTCTCTACATTTTTTGTTAGCATACTTTGTTTTCATCCTGTTAGTATATATTTGCTCTCATCTTTATATGTTATTCTGCTAATATCTTAAAATTTAGTTAGCCAGAATTTTCTGCTCTCATATAAGTGCTAACTATATATAGTCTAATTTTTTTCTAATTCAAAATCCTTCAAGAGAAAGACATTTTTCACTTTCAAACTATCAAATTGACTCAGATTTTAAAAATCACTCAATATTCATGTTATATACTTAACATTAAAAAAACTATATATATATATATATATATATATATATATATATATATATATATATATCTTGTCTATTAATGATCCTATTCCTGTAATTTTTTTAAGACAGGTTCTCGCTATGTAGTGCAGCATGGCCTTGAATTTGCTTATGTAGCCCAGGCTGGCCTTGAACTCACAGAGATCCTCCTGTCTCCACCTCCTGAATGCTAGGATCACTGGTGTGTGCCACCCACTCAGCTTGTTCTGGTATTCTTAAAAGGAAAATATAAGAAGAAAAACTTTGTGTCTGCAAAAATAGAATTATCTATCTATCTATCTATGGTAACAAAGAAAAAGAAGTACAGATCACCTCTTCTAGATAACAGAAAAACACGTAAACAAATCAGTTAATTTTCTTACAACTAATCTCTGACGTAGAGTTGTATGTTTTAACAGTTGCAGAGTCACTAGTGTTAAGGAAACACAAAGTGAAATGAGGCTATTCCTGTTGTCCTAGAGGGCAAAATATCAAACCTGCCAGTCATCCATGCAAAGATCACAGCCCCAGGCAACTGATACTAATGCACTCTAAGACCTTAGTTATCTGTGAGCACAGACCAACATTTCAGAAAGTCCATCACATAGAACATCTCTTCAGTGGAATGTTTAGGTTAGAGGGAGAAAAATGCTGTGGGTCATTTTAAAGCCAAAACTGGGTGGAAAATTCATGAGTTATATAGAACTAAATGAGTTTTTTCACTGTGAGACTTCTCACTGCCTTTCTGTACTAAAGTGCATTATGCTTCTCCAAGAAAGAGAAAAATTTCTCCCTGGGACACATTGAGGAAAACACTGATACAGATAGGTCAGGTAGTTAAGGGAAATGCTTAAGTGTATGCTTGAAGTGTGAAAGAAGAATCTAGATACCAGAGGGATGGGGAAACCATGCCCAGCAGCCAGCCCACTACATCAAGTCCTTGCTTTTCTACATGGGCCATCTCAACTCTGAAAAAAAAGATGATATTTGTTAATAAGTTATTCAGAATGGTTGGAAAAGAAACAAAAAATAAGAGTCAATTATTGCTTATTACAGGGTAGATGATCTAATAAACCATCACAATTACTTGAGAAGTTTGGATGCCTAATTTTTGTTTCCTTACTGCATTCCAATCTGACCACTCCAGTTTGAACTGGAAAATACATATCAGAAACACATAAATACATCCTAAAAAGCAACATAAATTCTGATTGGAATTATATTTCTTTAACATTTTTCAATGACTGCCAACTGCTTATAGTTAAAATCCAAACTTCTCCATCTAGTACACAATATTTCCAGTCCTTTCAGCAATTTGGGAATTTAATGATTAAGACTGTGGGCTTTAGAGGCATGGTTTATGTGTTAGCTCTGAGCTGCTGTATCTTGAATAAGTTATTTCACTTCTCTGAGCTTTGATTTTCAAAATGTGCCATGGACCAGCAGGATCAGCATCTTTCGAGCTTATTAGACATGCAGAATAGCAGATTCATTGTAAACCTATTGAACCAAAATCTGTATGTCTACAAGATCCTCTGGTGATATCTACATGAATTAAAGTTTAAGAAACACTTTCCAAATTGTCCTTAGCTCTTCTGCAAATCAAGGGTAATAATATTAAAGAGCAAAATTAGGATAAAATTATTTTCCTCTCCTGATTCTTGAATCCATCTCAATGTCCTAAAGATTCACCATTAGATGTTAATCATATATATCCACCTCTCCTTTACCCTTTACCATCTTAGGGTAAGCCATTCTCATATCCCTCCTGAGCTATGACTATGAAACTCATTACACATAATACCTGACACCCAAAGTTAAAGGAGGAAAGGTTTAATGTAGCTTAGTTTATAGAGGTTTCCATTTATAGTTGGCCAACTCCAAGGCTTGATGGCAAGGTGAAGGGGCATTGCTGAGTAGAAACAGTTGATGGTAAAACAGGGCAAAATAAGGAAGCAAGCAGCAAGCAACAAGCAGCAGCCCTCTTTCTGTCCCTTATATTCTATTTAGGCTACTCACCCTTAGGTTGGTAGCACTCACACTCATAGTAGAACACCATTATTCCTAGCATCACACCACAAACAAATCCCAGAATCACATCCTTAATCCAGCTTCACACACTATAGCTCCAAAAAGCTTCACTTATAACCACATGTGGCTTTGGGGGACATCTAGATACAAGTCATAACATAGTATATCTCCTAAGAACTTCCTCTATTCTGTTTTCCTTACTCCAGAAAGATCTCTTCAGAAGTGTAAATGTGACCACAGTACTAATTTAGTCTCAAAATAAAAACCAAAAGCCTTTAGCAGATCCACAATTTATGCAAAGATGGTTCCTGCTCACTTCTATGTCTTGTCTTACATTATGCTCTGCCTGGCTTCTGTTGTCCTAGAAGCACTGGTTGTCTTTTCTATCCTGAACTAGCCATGTGCTTCTTGATATAGTGCATTTGCAAAAGTCACCCTTCCCGCCTGCAGTGTCTGTCCTCCCCTCTTGGTATAGATGACTCCTCAGTCTTTGTTTCAGCTCACATGATACTGTTCCTGAAAGTACTCCCTGGACTTCCCCTAAGAATCGGCCTAATAAATGGCTTATTACCTGAACCCTACATATATTGAATAAACAAATTTTGAACTAATCAATATTCATTCATTTGGTTATTATGACAACCAAACATACTGATACCTATGAAACACTTGGCAGTGGCTGGCAGAGAGCAAGATCTCAGTCCTGTACCCATTGCTACATGTTTTGAATATTAGTCCTACTAGGAACTAGAACTAAAATGCAAACAATTTGGTTTGAAAACAAGCATTTGGCAAAATTTTGCTTTTGTTTGAAAACTCTGCACCAGGTGACAAACATGACCGTGACCATCTTTCCCACACAAACACAAACATGGCCTGCTTTTCCAAAACTGCAGAACAAATTAAGTTTTTGAACTGAGGTACCACTGTATTTTTAAGAATCCACAAGAGATTCCAGTGACAGCCAAAGCAGAGAACAACTGTTTTACCCTTTCTCTCATGAAGGTTTCCCAGTCTTCCAGAAAAAAGCATGCCAACTTAAAAGATAAGGCACATTACTTGTGGCCTCACTTCTCTCATGGAAAGGGACAATAAATGAATCCATCTCAATAAAGCCCAGCAATTAATTTCCTCTGAGCCTCCAGTTCGCGATGTATCATCCAAACCAGACTGAAACCTTTCTAGGAAAACCTAGGTTACCTTAAATACCACTGGGAGAAGGTACATGAAGATAACTCTAAACCTTATGGTTATGTGCTGATTTAATAAAACAATAAGAATTCCATTATAAACATAAATACTTTTTTATATCAACTGCATTATACAATCAATTTCAACCTCTGAAAAATGGTTAGATCATTTGAATATTTAGCCAGACAACAACAAACAGGTGAGCAAGGAGACACTTGAATCTTCTGTCTCTGGATTGGGAGCATAGAGAACCCAAATGGTACTTGAAGGGCCATCTCTTTCCCAATGACCAATCTTCTGTGTATCTAAATATATATGTAACTACATTGTGCCATATTTATCACTAGTTCTAAACCTTTTAAAATGTGATATAAGTGAGATGTATCCATAGAACCTTTATCTTTTTCAAGGGCTTAAGATACATACACACTAAAACACAAAATCAAAATGCTTTGGTTTGAAAGACAAAACAAAATGCAGATTTCATACAATGTGAACACCATTTACAATTAAAACCCACCAACTCAGAACTAATAGTATGCTAACACAAAGACTTCAGAATTATTGTAAATATCACAGGATTGCTTTCTAGAAATAATATCTCAGTGGATTACATTACTTCTCCTTTTTCTTCATGATGATAAATTGCAAAAACAAAAAAGAAACATGGTTCATGAATATAAATTTTTTTTGGCTGTTGAAATCATACACTGGCATAGTCCTCCCCAACTTCAGCCAAATGAGAATACACAGACAATTTTACAATAAGTGGTTCCAGGATACAGGCTTTTCAAGATCCTCAAATGAAACACATTATAAAAAAGAGTAGAAGTAGTAGTAGTAGTATTTCAAGCACACAGAGAAACCACAATCAATGATTAGCCATAACAATTAAACTAACAATAACATCTGGAATAGGCTCCATGGTAATATGTACTTCATGCTTAATAGTTCAAATTAATTCAATCTAATGGTATTAAACATACCAGTTAGGAGTTGGAGAACACCAAAATTCATATTAGCTTCTACTTTGAAAGATATTATGAAAAGAGAAAGAAGTAAATGAGGCTATAAACAGCAGTGGTAAATAGGAAAAGCTCAGATATGATAGGGCCAGGAATAACTCTCAGCTCTTTGGACCTGGACCATCAAAGTATGAAGGTTGATACAGCTTCCTCACACATTCCTTCAGAGTCCATGCCTAAGCAACCCACATGAGGCAGCAGACCTGAATCCCTGAAACCAGGATGATTATACTCAGTCAGGAGGGTACCTTCTTCCTTCTCCTCATCCTTACCATCCTTTCTTAGTTCCTCATAAACATAGATTAGAATAATAATTTGTAATTTTAAGGTGATAGACTATAAGAAATAAGAAAGAAGACTGAAAATTGGGAAAGCCATCGAAGTTGGGATGGTTACTGTTTTATTGCCTTGTTTTATTTCACCCAAAAGAGAGTCTACTTTCCTCTGTAAATATTCTCTTAGGTGGGATTATTAGGCCTTAGCATTGGAGACATTTTGGTGTAGACAATTCTCCCTTGCAGAAGACTGTACTCTGCACTGTAGGATGTTTAACAGCACCCTTGGCCTCTATCCTGTAGATGTCAGCAATAACTCTTCTCAGTTGTGACAACACAAACATCTCCAGATATGGTTAAACATCCTCAGGGTGGGAAGGGGGAGGGGAATTAAATTAATCCCATTTGAACTGCTGCTCTAAGTCTTAATTCATCAGTTTCTGGGCATACAGGCTTATTGTACGTAACAGAAATTTGGAACTTGGTGTCCTGTTTATGTACAGGAAAGAGTTAAAGCAGCAGACCTGAAATGGCCTATAGAACTTAGAGAGATCTGCATAGGAGCCTCTGTGCCTGGCACCTGGTAACCGGAGATGGTAAACAGTTCCCTACACTAATACACAGTTTTTCCTAAATGATAGAGGGGCTACCATGTATAAACTATATAAATAATGTGCTCTATGCTAAAAGTTTGCTTTCTTTTTGAGAGGGTGGAATTTTGGTACAAGCAAGACAGACCAACCCCCAGTAGAAAATTTGGCCCTGAATTTCTTGTAAGTTTTCCTGGTAGGAAATATTCACCCTTGTTACAGGTTCTTGCTTAAGGAATTAAGCACATCCTCTGTGACTTCACTGGGACTGGAACTCAGAAACCTGCTTCTGGTCTCCTCCACACTTCAAACAGCTTTGATGATTTTGCTTTGTATCTTTTAAGTGTAGAAAAACAATAACCAAGAGATTACAAGTTCTACTCCTAGTGGTTCTTCAGAGAATTTCAAAATCTGGGTTGGTCTGGGGGATCACTCACACAGTTCAACAATTTTATCAAGTGTGCCTATATTTCTAGAAACAGTGGTAGCCTCTCAGGTCTCACAGAACTTAGGTGGTGGGGAGCATTTATTCTAGCAGATTTCAAGTGTCTTCCACAGAAAGGAAGCCCTGTGGCATCCATTTTTTTGTTTTGCATAACAGCATTTTTTCATATATAAACCCCATGCCATACAACTAAACTCATCTAAAGTATACAATTCAAGGTTTCTGGTGTATTCACAGAGCTGTGCAGCTGTAACCATACGATTTCACAATGTTTTCATCCCTCCATAAAGAAACCCCTTTCCATTAGCAGCTGCTGTCTGTTTTCTTCCAACGCCCACTCCAGCCACCCATAAAACTGATTATTGTCTTCATATATTTGCCTGTTCTGGACATCTCACATAAATGGAACTATATAATATGTGGTCTTTTGTTACTTGTTTTTTTTTTCACTTTGCATGTTTCCAGAGTTTATCTATGGTGTAAGACACATTAGTATTGCATTTCTTTTTATTGTAGAATATTATTCCATTGTATGGACATAGAATATTACTTCATTAATCACTACATAGAAATTTCTGTTGTTTCTACTTTCTTGGCTACTATAAATAATGTTACTGTGGATTATTTTTGTTGGCAAGAATATCTGCATATCATTTACCTTGCACAGATATCTAAGAAGATAATCGCTAAAATCTATTTATGTTTAGCTTTTCAAAATTATCCAAATTATTTTCCAAAGCAGTTGCATCATATTTTTCTCAACAATACCATATAAAAGTTCCAGATTCCCCATATCTTTACTAACAATTCTCATTATTTGTCTACTTTTGTACATAGCCATCTTGGGTGTATGAAATTATTTCATTATGTTTTCCTGTGGGCTAATGGTTCTGACGATTTCTTTATAAGTTTATTGGCTGTTTGCATATCTTTTTTGAATAACTATCTATTCCAAACCTTCACCCTTTTTTAACTGGGCTATTTGTCATCTTTGTTTTCACTTGTAAGAATTCTTTACAAAGTCCCTTCTCAAATATGCAACTTGAAGAAAAAAAAAATCCTTCTCTTCTGTGCATTTTTAATTCTGTAAGTGGTGTCCTTTGAAACATAAAATGTTTACTCTTTATGATGTTCAAGCATGTATTTTTTTCTTGCATTGCTGAGCTTTTGGTAGTTCAACTATTCCCTAAAATAAGATGATAAAGATACATGCCTGTATGTTTCATTTATGCATTTTATAGTTTTACCCTTTTCATTCAAGTCTTTGATCCATTTTAAGTTAATTTTTATACATGATGTAAAGCAACAGTATGACTTTACTCTTTTGTAGGTAGATATCCAATTGTCCTGTAGCAACTTTTGAATCACTTCCAAAGATAGTTCCATATAATATTTGGCAATGCAGTTTATAGGAAAACAAAATATAGGTATGAAATTCACAGCCTAAATATCTTTTGAAAAGCTTTTGTCATTGTTCTACTTCCCTACATTAGGAATATGCTTAGTCTTCTTGTACACGATGAAACAGTACTACTGTTACTACCTTTGTTGGGAGAAGGGGGTGCTGGGGATCAAACCCAAGGCCTTAGGCATGCAAGACAAAAGCTCTACCCCTGGGCCATATCCCCAGCCTATATTACTATCTTTTATACTACTACTACTAAAAGTATCCAGAAACTGCTTAGTGCTTCATACAAGCCAGGGTGCTTACATTTAACGTGTATTCTCTCATAAGCATTCCAAGGGCGCCAATGCTTTAATGTATGAGGTATATACTATTACCATCAAAATCACAGACTGGTAGAATCACTATTTATGATGGCTCTCAGCTTACTGATGTAATTTTCCTTAGACCATAGAGCTAGCAGGAAAGGAATAGATTGAGGGAAAAAATGACCTTGGAAGGTAGCAGTAACAGTGTCTAACTAATAGTAATTAAACACATATACAATAAATACAGAAATAGGCAAGAAAAAACCTAGCACCCATAGATGACAGTTCTGATCAAGTTGCTGTCAACGAAGTGTCGGTTTCCCCTCTAACTGAATAAATAGCTATAGCTTATCATATAGATATCACTCAAGACTGATCACGTAAGAGGTTTTGTCAACACTTCAAAACAGCATTAGTCACTAGACGATTGATAGAACAAGTCAATTATAATCAGATTAGAAATCCAGATATGAAGTCAATTATTTTCAGAAAATTAGAAAGTCATAAATCAATAATATAGCAGATAACATCAACTTTCAAAATTACACTTTCTCTATTTGTCTATAGGGCAAAATTCAGGTAAATATGGATTTGTAAAGACTGAAATTATAGAGCAACTAGATCTTGAGAATATTTTCCCAGATGTTTGAGACTACTGTTTTCATTAACTCAGACCTCAGTGTGTAGCAGGGTGAGTATACTCAGTTTTAAGTAGAGAAAACGTAAACAGAGAAGTCAGTTCACTTTTCCAAAGACTTTATGGCAAAAAAGTCAAAGTTCCCCACTTCAAGTCTAATTTCTTCCTCTGTACCAACTGAATTTTCAATAATACATGCAACAATAATAGCTGAAATTCTTTGAGACATGTTCTATAGCCCTCTATTTAATCACCTGAAAGATGGCAGATAATTTATTAAATCCAAAGTGTATGAAGTAAGAAGCATTATTATTCCCATTTTATATAAGAAGAGAAAGAAGTGCTAGGGTGTTACTGACCTACCAGTGGGCTGAGGGAGACCTTGAACACTGAGTTTATTTAGTTAAATCTGTATGTGGTTTTGGAACAGAAGCAACGAGACACAGAGGGGTTAAGCACAACCAGCCTGATTCCAAGCTGAATAGTTTTTCCACTAGGCAAAGCTATCTTCAATATGCTTATAATAACTTTATAGACCACATAACATTCTGAAGTTTATTTCCTCCCAACACAGGAACATCACTGCCTCTCTCCTGGGATTTTCAGCACTATCTATTGCAGAACTGGTTCAGGCTTACCAAGCATTGGTTTATCATTCTTAAATAAAAACTATTATAGAGAAAGCAGAAAACAATTTTCTTTTCAGTCTCCACACTTCTACCTGTACTGAAAAAGATGGATTCTTAAGCACTGAAGGAAAGCATGCAATATAAAAACAATTCAGCATTACAATTGTTCCAAGTCCCTCTACTCTCTCCCTTTATTTAGGAACTAAAATTTAATATAGGACTCGGCTCTCCAGAGAATCCAGTGTATTAAAATGTTAATACACTTTTATATTTTTTAACTGAGATAAACAAGAAAGAGATAGAGAAGCTAGAGCAGCTATGGCAAAGACATAATTACAATAAGACTAATCCAACAAATGGCAATAGAAGCAGATAGGGACCCAACTGTGATGCTGTTGTATAGTCTGTATGACCAGAAAGCTATATCCATATAAAATATGAATGAAGCAAGAGCTCCACTTTAAGAAAGCACAGATAACTTACTATGCGACACATCTGTGGGACCAAGGAGTATTTGTCCTTTTACTAAAATATTACCCAGTGTTGTTTTATAAATTGAAGCCTGAATCAAATCGTTTGATTAACAAACCAGTATTAAAAAAGATACACACTAAGTCCATCAGGTAACAAATAGGGAAACCTCAAATTTGTTTACATAACACAGCTGAAACTTTGTAGCAAACCTTTAAAATTCTACAGATAACTTAAAAATTCTCCTATTACCTTTAAATTCAACGTTGTGCTATCAAATGTGTTACTACCTTTAAATTCAACGTTGTGCTATCAACATTTCTCAGTATTGATCATGAGAATACCTTGAATACCTTGAGATGCATATATATTGCTGAAATACAGCAGTTCTCAATCTTTACTTTTATCTTCTACTCCAGTAACCCAACCAAAAGGAACACTGAAGTGGTTATTTTTTTTTTCCTTTTGGTGAATTCAGATTGAATCCTTTATTTAAATGCTAATTAACATTTCTGTTAAAAATCCAGTACCCTCTCAGGTTGAAACTAAGTTCTTCAGTTTATCATTTCAGCCTATCAAATCTGCAGATGAGATAAAAACAATGGTTTCCCTTCCAGCCAGATTGGAATTTCCTACAATCCTCTATATTCTTTTCACTAAATTCTATCTGGTATTTTTTGCTATACCAGGAGGAATGCAAACTCATATTGCTTATAACACAGGGAGGTTGCATAAATAACAAAATAAAGCAGTCTACCTATAAGAGAAATAGACACCAATATATTTGATTGCATGTTATTCACACTCTTCCCCACTCTACCTCCCCCACCCCGCACTGTTTCTTACCAGAAACGTCTCAAAACAATTTTTCACTTTCAAAAATTTGTTGGAGACTTGAGTAAAAAGAAATAGTCTCACTAGTGCAAGTTCGATGCCAGATGACAGTTTAACCCAACTTTGGGAGACTTGAGGGAGAGATAGAGACTGGTAAATTGCCAGTAGGTGGCAGTAATTGCTACGCACAGCCAGCCACTTTCAGCCAGTTAGGAAATTAGGAACAATATTGTGAGACTATCCAGGTTTTACAGTAAAGGAAGAAAACTTGCATTTTATATGAAATCTTCAGATCTTCTAATACTTTCTTAGATTTTCATGAAATTTGTTTTTTTCCAATATGGTATATTACATTTCCATGTACAAGTGTAGTAGATTCTGTTGTTTGTGGAGTTTTATTGTTGTTGGTGATTTTCTGGGGTTCTTTTTTTTTATTATTTATTTTTATTTTTGTTTTTGTTTGGCCAGTAAGCTGAGAAATTGAGCCATCTGGGTTATACCATGGCTCAATCAGATGTGCTTAGTCCCACCCCCCTAAATCTCAACCACCTGTCCTTGATTCCATCAGTCCATGCTGCCCATCAATTCCTTTAATGCACTGCTTAAAAAAATACTTTCTCCAAACAAGTTTTCCTAGATCGTTCCAAATTTCCTTCCTTATAAGCAAACTATTTTATTCTTTTAGTCTTTGTATGTAAATCTGTGCTTAACGGTGATGCCTTCATCTCTTCTCCAAAACGCACCTAGATTATAAATCTTTAAGACTGAGAACATTGTCTGCTACCATCCTTAGATTTCTAAGGACTCAGCAGAAAGCTGTACACCCTACAGGCATTAAATGTACATTTGTAGTGAATAAAGAATCTATTTGCTTTCTTTGCTGGGCTGAAAGTTTTTGTTCTGTATTTGGTGCATTTCTATCAAAATATTTTAAAAAGTCATCTCAGTATTTAACTCTATCGTGAAGATTGACTGTATAAGCAGTGAAAACTTTTTTATCTGAGCAATGAAAGAAGCCATTTGTTGGTCTGCATTATCAAGATAAACATACCAATCCTGTAAGCACTCAGTGTGGAGATTTATTTTTATGATGTAAATAGGGATGAACCATATATAATGTGGGTGCCATTACTTCAGTTTGCAGGGTCAGATATAGACATTAATTGACCACAGCATTCTTTCGTGCTGAGTCTGAATGCAATGCAACCTTAGACACCTTTTTCTTTTTCTTTTTCTTTTTTCTTAAGACAGGTCTTACTGTATTGCCCAGGCTGGTGCCAAGCTCAAACAGTTCTTCCATCTCAGCCTCACCAATTCTGTGTCTACAGGTGGGCATCACCACTGTCAGTCCTTAAATCCTTCAACACAACATTCTAGCAGACTATGTCCATCCTGTCTAGCGATTAAGAAACTGTTTGCACATGAGCCGAAAACCTTGTCATGGGAGAAACAGTGCATAAAATTCTGTTGTTCAGAAAACAGAACATAACACGTGAAGTCAACTGGTTCACAGCCTCTCTACAGTTAGGGTCTAGATGACATAGAATGGGGAAAGTTATGTGCCTAAATTTACACGTCAAGAAAGAACTAAAGACAAAAACCTATTTCTACTTTAATGACTATCCTAGGTTTAGAGTACCTGTTAAATTTTGATAAATACTACATGGTAAGGCTGCCTTTGTTAGGCCCTGTAAAGTATACTGAACCATAAAACCAGTAAGTGATTTCACTGAAATTCCTAATGCAAATAAATAAATAAATACTTATTGTAATATTCAAGGATTTGTTTAATTTCTCAGTCATTGAACTAAAGCAATTTGGAATTCAGATCCAAAATGACCAGCATCAAGAATTATGATGAAAAGCCTTGGATTGTAAGAAATCTGATTAGCACTTATTAAAATAAGCAATCACTCTTTATCAGAGAAAATAAATGTGAATTGCCCAATTCATCTTTTACTTAGAAGAATCTTTTCAGAGTCTCTGTGCCTAATTCACACCTATGAACAATAGGAAAACAGTAAGCAGGAAGACAAGGCACACAGAAGAGCCGAGCGAAACAGTGGACATCTGTGGGTGCTGTTTGTCCCAACATGCATTCCCTGTTTTGCTACTGTAAGCATTTTTGTTACCTATGGGAACATCACCCCTAACACTTAGTCCAAACGTTGTAGATGGAGCTAAATTTGATCCCCTCCTCCAAGATCGGGTACATGACCAATGCATCAGATGAATGGTTCAGGGGAGCCGATCATTGATTCAAGTCAGTTCAGTGCTACTCAATTTAACATCTGAAAACATTTGAAGGAAGGAGCTATAAGGAGAAATTATTTATAAAATCCTGCTGGCTCAGTGACATGTTAAGATAAATTTTGAGGTTTTCATTGCCATTTATCAACCACAGTGAGACATCTTGCCTCATCATGACACCAAACTAACAAAGAGAATTAAGATCAGAGAGAAACAGATTTCTCTCTATGAGCTGCTGGAGCCAGCTATTCCTGAAAGTGAATAGTCCTTAACTTTCAAACAGGCAAGCCAAAACTCCCTTTCATTAAGCTAGTGTCCATCACTTGCTAATGAAAGAGTAATGACTACATACAAATAGTTTATCTCATCATTAGGTTCCGAATCTGTAAGCTTTTGCATCAATGTGTTTTTTTTAAAATTAAATTTGAGTGACTATTACCTCATCCAGTGAGTACATCAAGTTCCTTTGTTTCTCCATTTATATCTGAGGTTAAAATTAGTAGCCTATGAAAAAGACATATAAATGGCCAATAAACATGGAAAAATACTCAATATCATTAGTCAGCTAATAACATATAAATCTTTGCTGCTTCACATCTACTAGGGTAGGTAGAATAAAAAAGCTAGATATTCACAAATGCTTCCTAGGATATTGAAAAAATTTGAAATCTCTCACACTGGAAATATAAAACAGCACTTTGGAAAACACTGCAGTTCTTCAAAGAGGTTAAACATAAAATTACCATATGGCATAGTAATTCCACTCTGGTATATGTCCCCAAGGAAAAATTATATAAGTGCACACAAAAAATCACATGCAAATATTCATAGAAGCGTTATTGATAATACACAAATGTTGCAAAAAATACTAAATTTCTACCTAATGATGACTAGATAAAAATGTAGTATACAGTGGTACACTATTCAGTCTTTAGAAGATATAAAGTCCAATTATGTGCAGGGTACAAGGTGGATGAACCCTGAAAACATCGTACGAAATGAAAGAAGGCTAACACTAAAAAGCATATATTGTATGATTTAATGTATTATATGAATTATTCAGAACATGAAGATCCTATAGGCAGAAAGCAGGATGGCAGGGATCAGGAGCTTGGAAGAAGGATGTGGAGGAACTGTGAATGCACACAGGTTTTTTTATAGATTGATGACAATGTTCTGGAATTAGAAATAACAGTTGTGCAGCTTTGTAAAAACACAAAAACCAAGGAATTGTATACTTTGACATAGTGTTCATTATGGTATATAAATGCTATGTCAAGAAAATATTTTAGTAGAAAACTGTAGCATAGTCCAATTCCCACAGGTGGTGATTATAAAACATATTTAGTGATGGTACTATAAAAGTGGTAATTCTTGGGAAAGCTTAAGGGAAAAAAATTCATACAAATGCAAACACTTATTGCTTTTAAAACTCTAGCAAACATTAAGAGAATGGGGAAAAATTACAAAAAAAAAATATTTTCTTAGGTCTCTTGGCTTCATTGGTATCAAGTAATAGTCAACAAATATATAGCAGACATGCATAAAAGCTATTTGGAGACCTCCTGAGGTTAACAGCATGCAACATATTGCCACTGCCCTGGCCTGGCCAGGGTATTATTTATGCCACCCTTTCACAGCTCTATCAGTCTTCCATTAAACATTCAGAGCCTCCTTGTTAATAAACTACATTGTGAGCCAGATGCATTGTCTGGATAAATTGCATTGTCTGAAATCCTGCCCCATTATTACAGAAAATGCAGAATATAATTAGTATTCTTCTTTGCATAAGGCACAACTTGCAAAAATGGTGCTATATTATATGGCCTTAATTAATAAACAACAGTTGGGCCATGACCGGTTACACTTAACTGAATTTTATATTGTAACAAAAGGCCACTGTTCAAATTCCGTTTACAAATATCTAAATTCTGGCTAGCCTACAGGAAGACAATCTAAACAGAAAGCCTGAGAATTCTGTGCTCCTAATAGCATTATGTTGGTACACTAACAATAGCAAACGATTAACTGCTGGGACATAAACCATCCTGAGAAATTCTCAGAGCAGGATGATGATAACATTGTATTTCAGCTGTACTATATGGTGCAATCCTTCTATTTGTTCATATGCATTCCCCATTTAATAGATGAGGGAGACAGGGTGGATTTTCATATTGCTGTGAAGGTTTAAATGTGACAAAAGAAAAAAAAGTGAGCTGGCAAAAAATGAAAAATGTCAGTATGAGAAAGGGCTGGGTGTGAACAGGGTTACATCACTACGGAGTGTAAGTACACAATTCCTTGCTGCATTTCCAGCTGGGTTTTATTGATTTTCTCCTAACCTAACCCCCATGGAAAGCCATTTACACAAGCCATGAACATTGAACTAATATTTGGAACTATAATATTGGGCAGCCCAGTTTATGAGTCTCAGCTAAAGGAGTATTTGCATAAACTGCACTCACCTGATTAAAATCCATCAGCTCTACCATCTTGAGAATTATATAGCACCTGTTGCACTCAGCTGGGACTACTCGGCATATTGAGGCAGACCATAAGCCCAGGGCAGCATGGAGTCAAAGTGGGAACAGAAATCAAGGGGCACATGGTGGGTCTGCTGAAGAGCAGATCATATTAAAGACTGCCAGTGCTCAAATCTGAGCAGAGTCCTAAGCCAATTGCTAATACAGAGCTGTGTGAACATGATAATTCTTTCAACAAAGTCCATAATATGGCTTACAGGGCTCTGTGAAAACAAAGATTGCCAAGACAGTGTCACAGCTCAGCGAAGAGTGACCAGCCCAGCAATACAGTACAGCAGCCACAGGAAGCCTGGAAATGGTTTCTGCTTCAGCAAGAGCTCAGGGAGCCCAAACCTGTGGGCTTCAGCAACCTGAACAAACTGTCTTAGATCATTGCCCTTTCCATCAGCTTTGAGGCAAGGAGCACAAGCTCGCAATCCTATCAGTCTTGGCAGGATCTGCTCCAGTGTGACCACAAAGATGGAATTTGAGGCCACCATGGTGCATTTGAAGAAATATCCCTGAGATGCTAGTTCAAGTCTGAGAATCTATACCAATCAAGCTGTGTGATCCTGAACAGGCAGTCTTTCTTGCCTTTCTATCAGAGAGTGGCAGCAGATAATAAATGTGAAACAAATGAAATGAGGGAATAAACCTTCTAAACCAAGATTCCTATCCTCAGCACCACTGACATGAGGTCAGACAACTCTGAACACTGTAGGACATTTCAAGAATTATGTACCTCTACCCACTAAAGGGGAAAAGCACATCACCTCCCCCAACTCCAACACTGTCCTCAGTTTTAGCAACCAAAATGGTCTTTCTACTACCAAATTACCAAATGTCTCCCAGGGAGGCAAAATTACTTCCTGTTGAGAATCTTAATGCTCAGTTTTCCAGAATTTAGATTCCAGGAGATGAATGAATAGACCATACATCCCATGTTATGACTTGTGTCTAGATATCTTTCCAAAGCTTGCTGTGGTCACAGGTGGGACATTTCCAGCCAGAGGTTGGTGGATCTAGAGTGTGTGATGCTGGGATTAACAGTATGTGATTGTTAAATTAGTCCACCGATTGGCTCGACATAGTTCTGGGAGTGCATAGTAGGAAGGCCCTCCTTGGGTGTGAGTGCTGCCCATCCTAACGGCAGGTAGCCTGGATAAAATACAAGGGACAGAAAGAGGGTTTTTGCTGGTTACTTGCTTCCTGCTACTTTGCTAACTTCTGCCTGCCATGAACTGCTTCTCCTCTGCCATGCCCCTCTGCCATGCCACCCTGCCTTGGAGCCAGCCAGTGAGGAACTGAAACCTCTACAAACTCTGAGCTAAATAAACCTTTCTTCTTTTAATTTGGTTGCCAGATATCTTGTCTTAGCAACAAGAGAAAAGTAACTAAGACACCCAGTTAGGGTTTAGGTACAAAATGGCTAGAAAGGCTCCTGTGTTTGAAGATTAATGGATTATGGGGTGCTTTAGCTGACTTGCTATCTAGAGGTGAGGTCTGGTCAGAAGAATAATATAGGCACTGCAGGGTCACTGCAGGGTACAATCTTTCTGTCTCTTCCCTTCTCTCTCTGGTTCCTGGTCAACATGAGGTGAGCAGCTTTCCCTTGTGTCAGACCCTTCTACCATACAACTTCTGCCTGGAACCAGCCAAATATGATAGACTAAAACTTCTAAAACATAAGACAAAAAAGTCTCTCCATTTAAGTGGCAGGTGTCAGATATTGTGTCCCAATGATGAGAAAGTAATTAAGACATGGTTCTGATTCCATACAGTGACTTAACTATTAGGCAGATTTACACACATTCCTAAAATATTGCTGGAAATTCAGTTTGACAAAAATTTTATTGAGTACCTATTATCTACCAAGTAGAAAGACCAATGAAAAGATACTGTCCTTGCTTCTCCAGAGCCCATCGTCTGAGAGCAAAGTAGCATTTCCACAGCCCCATAATAGAATATCCTTCTATGTGATTAACAGGTAAACTGTAAAAGCAGCCAAGTTTCAGAATACAACTCTTCACTGACAAATAGTTATTTCATACATTAGGGTTGCTACCATGTGATAGGTTGAATTTTGGGTTATTTTGAGTCATTTTAGTGGATTGCTGATGTTTACTGCTATATGGGGTATGTCTCAAAGTGAAAAGGGGCTGGAGATTTAGCTCAGCAGCATAAGTGCCTTGCAAGCATGCAGCCGTGAGTTTGATCCCCTGTACCAAAAAAAAAAAAAGAGAGAGAGAGAGAGAGAGAAAACTAAATGAGATAATTATTATGTATAATGCTTAGCACAGTTCCTGCCAAAAAGCGCAAATTAAGAAAACAATGGATATAACCATTGATACTACTGACACTGTCTTATAGACTGATTTTTTATAGTGTGTTAAAGCACACATGAAATTTATCACTTTAACCATGTAATAGGGTTTCTGTCATTAAGCACCCCTACACTGTCCACACCCCATCATCATCTAGCTCCAGAACACCTTTCATCATTCCGCACTGAAACTCCTCATTGTTCAGCAAACCCTCCCCCACTGTCTGGTCTTTATCCAGCAAAATAACATATGAGAGAAAGAAGACAAGTTTCTATAATGGAACAAAAGCAATTCAAACCATCAATGCCCTGGAAACTGAATAGAAATAGTGCTTATAATGGCCATTTGGGGTTAGGTTGATGAGTTTAGTGTCCATCCAACCAACTCCTATGAGTAACATTCTAAGTGATTTATTGCCTTTTTTTTTTTTTTTTGCAGTAAGTCCTGCCTATATTATTTTCCATCACAGAATCATTTTACAGTGGTCCCCTTTAGAGAAGACCAAAGCACTGACTCAATATTATTCCAGAAGGAAGTCCTGTAATATGTCTATTTTGTCTGCCTGGATTGATGGTAAAGGACAAGTTTCTGGGTTTAAACTATCAAAGATGGTTTTCAACAAAAAGTGAATATCCTTAGTTAAGAATCTATCAGAAGTAACAGGATAGGGATTCTAGTTTACAACCAGTTCTTCAAAGTAGCTCGAGAGTTCCTGATTTTACTGCAATCCTCCCTTTCAGCATCTACTGTGTTGGGCCAAGTTATTTTCCATCCACTGTTGTTTTGGACAGTGGATCTGACTCCATTGAAATTGAGTTTCAGGAGTTTGTAGACGGGATCCCTGACTGAGCTGTTAGTACTTCATCTGATCCTTATCCAGCAATTGGTCAGACACAAGAACACAGCTAAGGAAGCCCTGAAGCAGGCTGTTGAGGAAACTGACTGACACAGGAAGCTCCCTGAGGTTTGCAGCTGAAGGCAGTAATGCTGTGTTGCCAGTCAGATAGGCCAAGATGGTCTCCTCTAGGCCTAGAGGATAACACACATGGTATATCTGTCACCATCTGTCAGGCATATTGACCTTGTAACATCCCCCAGGCACTTGCTTCTAGTTGAAGCTCTATGACTCTTTGCCTGTGGCTACTTTGTCTGTAATAAGCTCTCTTTCCTTTTCTTAGCCATTCATTGGGATCTAGCAAAATGTTACCACCTTTGAAAAGCCCTTTCTGTAGCCCCTGAGGCAGAGATATAGATGGCTATGTTGAAACAAAGGTGGGAGGGCACTGATATCTCCAACTGAATCTCTACTTTGATTGCTTCAAAGGATGTGGTATAATGTGTGGCAATGTTTTCCTAGTCTGGCTATACATAACAGTGACAGAGGACTTTTGAAATATAGATTCCCTGTATCCCCTCTGGCTGAAAAGCAGGTCAGCAGTTTGTGTGCTTACTGTTCAGAAGTTTCCTGGGATATTCTGAGGCATACAAGTGGACTTAAACATAGTCAAGCATTGTTACTGGTCAGCTCTGTGACTTCAGGCAAGTCAACTGGCTTCTCTGATCCTGTTTTCTCTTCTGTAAAATCATAGAAAACAATGGACACCTCACAAGTTCTTGGGAAGGACAGCATGAGTGAATATGTAATCCTTAAATGATGGCTCAATCAGTGGAGCCATGCCGCTGATTAGTAAGAATTTCTTTGAAAAAGCTACACTCCACAAAACCAGTGGTTCAGCTTGCAAAACCTTCCTTTATCAGAGAATAATTCATTCAGAGAGCAAATGGGTTTCAAACTAGGATGATAGCCTGGAAAAATCAAAAGGAAAGGGACATTAAGATTAGCCTCCATAGAAAGCTGGACATGAGCATTAATTCAGGTTTTTGTGAAGGTCTATATTCTTTATTCTCATTGTCCATTTATTCTGATTAAAAGGATCCCCTAGTAGCTGAAAGTATTAACATATGTAAGTCCATCGTGTAGTAGCTATTGTAGAGAGCTACCCCACTTTGTAAAATTAGGCTTTTATGTCTCTCATAGAATACAGTAACGCTTTAACACTTTAATACCTATAATAAAGTATTTGCACTGTAACAAAAATGTGTTGGTGGCCAGCAGGCTGTAACTCAGTGTTCTGCTTTTAAGAGCTATGGGTTTAATTGTATCTTAAGCTGACAATGAGTCACCACTTTTGCCTTTACTTAAGGTACCCAAACAATGACACTGTGAACCTCAGATATGAATACCACTGAGTCCTAGCAAAGTGCCTAATGTACAGTGTTTTATATCACTTAAGGACATCAAACAACAGAATACCATGACAAACACAATTAGTAAAGACCCTGCAGATAACTCTCCAGAAAGAGATGGCAATAGAAAAACAGAAATATTTCAAATGTTATGTGGAAGTAAACAAAAAGAGTGTCTATCTATCTACTCATCCTTTCTAATGTCTGCTCAGGAGGCTCAACTTGAGAGCAGACAATACTCCAGCCTTAGTGTCTCCTTTATGGAAGGGCCAGGCCTTGGAGGGCTAATTCCTGCTCTCTATGCCAGTCTGCAGAATACAAGTACTGCACAATTGGGATCACAAACACTGACTCTGGAGACAGACTGGCCTGAAACAGATCCCACTCATCATCTGGTTAATAGGCTTCAATCTTCTTTTTAGGATCAGGGCCGTTTTCTCTAGTTGCAAATGGAAATGACAGAAAATATACAGCTTCCATAACAACAGGATACAATAACAATGCAACAGTAAAAACAGTATTGTTACTTCCTGTTATGGTTTGTATCTAGATGTCCCTCCCCAAAGTCTCATGCAGTTTTAGATGACGCTTTTTCAAATGTATGCATCTAGTATGTGATTGACTCATAGTGCAATGCTGGGATTAAGGGTGCTGGGATTAAGGATGTGAGCACTACACCTGCCCTAGGACCAGTAGCCTGCATATAATATAAGAGACATAAAGAGGCTTGTCTTCTCTTTCCTCCTTCACTGCTTTTGCTGCCTTCTGTTGGCATGAACTGTTCTCCTCTGTCTGCTAAGCCATCTCACTTTGGAGCCAGCCAATTATGGACTGAAACTTCTACAAACTGTGAGCCAAATAAACCTTTCCTCCTTTAATTTGAGGTATGGTATATTTTGTCTCAGCAATGAGAAAAGTAATTAAGATGCTGCCCCAAAAAAATCACTCTCTTCTCCATACCAGGAAAGCCAGTCAACCGAGAGGCAAGGGGACACCAAAGCACACTTAGGATGTGTTCCATAAAAAGTAACTGATGTGGAAACCAAGCTGGAAGACTAGATCTTGATCTGATCTTGCCCTTGTCTTCCACAATAAGCAGGTGAAGCATGATTTCTACCATCACTGTGAGTTTGATCAGCAAGAGGGCCTTGGGGCAACTACCTGCTCTAGCTTGTCCTTTGACTAGTATGTCAGGAACTACATGTGAGCAAACTAATCAGTGACAAGAACAAACCAAAAAAATACTGATCTTTGTTCTTGAGATTTACAGAAGTGAAAACTATCTCATGGCTAGACATTTAAGATAAAATGTACATTATTTGGCCACAAACCTCCACCTGGAGAAAGGCACTTACCAGTCTGTGATCACCATCTCCTATATAAACTACCCAAAATAAATCAGCATCCCAAATAAGACGGCCCTTTATAATGCCATCTTGTGATCCACGAGCTTGTCAGAATAAAGTTCTTTACCACCCTCTTGCCTCATGGCTGACTGGTTTTACTATTGTGGAGAGTAGAGCAAACCTTTTGGGCAATAACAATACTATTGTTATTGTTGTAATTTATTGTTTTTAATAGCAAGGGACTGTCAGGACAATATGAGTCTCCTCTAGATGTTAGTCAAGAGATACCAAATTGTTGCATATGCCAGGCACTGTGCTCAGTTCTGGAAATACAGGTATTAATAGTACATACAATTTGTACCTCCATGAAGCTTATGGTCTAGCTCAAAAGCACACAAAGTGTCCTGCACTTTCTTTATAAAAGACACAAAACAAAATGTAATGAACAATTTAAAATTGGATAAGATCACACAGAAGTCCAAATTTCTGGCTGCTCTTTGAAAGCATTAGAAATTCTGGGAGGAAGAGACATTTCCTTACTCGTGCCAAGCCTAAGACCCAAAACACAGCACTGCCTTCTGCCCAAGGGTGGACCAGTGGCTTCTCTAGTTAAAAAAAAAAAAAAAAAAAAAACTCCCTCTGGCTACATATGGGTGGTTGAAGAGACTGTGACAAAAGGAAAGAAGAGAACACAGGTTAGGGAGCAGGACTGAAGCAGGAAGGAGAAAAGAGAGTTGGCACTGATTCTCTTTTGCAGGCTGTATTTGTCTCTCAGCTCAACTTGCTTTGTTTGGCTGGACACAGAAAACCCTGGAGGGGAATTCTGATTCCAACTTACTCTTTGCACAGCTAATTATTTGGGGCTCCCAGAAGGCTAGAGAGAACAATGACTTCCCCAGCAGTGGCAGTTGGACTAGCTTAGTTTCCCTTTTTCTGCCTTGGGGGTCAGAACCCAAGGAAGGAAAGCTATTTGTTTTGGCCTTAAACTAAATCTGCCCAGAGACACAGACAGATGTTCTGACCTAAAACCAAGAATGCTACTATTTCAATGCCTAGTAAAGTTTGCATCCCTTGGCTTCTCTAGCAAGCTAAAAATCAAAAATACACATTTTCCCTGTTCAAACTGTTTACTTCTCTCCTTAGCAAAAAGGAAATAATTTCATGGAAAAGAAATGACTATATATATATATATATCCAAGAATTGCATCCCTCCTCCCAAATGAGATATCAAGGTTTCCTAGGCAGATAAAAACAGGAAAGGAGAGCTAATTAGGTTGGACCACCAAAATAAAGCTCATTTTTCACAACTAGCTAATTAAGTATTTATAACTTCATTCTAATAGAGGATTCATGACAATTCCTCAAAAGAGGGGTGGGATTTATACTCCAGCATGTGAACCCAGTAACAGAGTAGAACAGTTCTGGGGAGACAGTTTCCATATCCACTCAGAACCATCACTGCTTAAGATTTACAGAACTGAAAAGTATCTTATGCCTAGGCAATTAAGATCAGATTTAAAAAAAAGCAGATGACATCATTTGGCCACAAACCTCCACCTGGAGAAAGACAGCAGTCTGTGATTACCATCTCCTACATGAACTACCCTAAGTTGACATCCCAAACAAGATGGCCCCTTATAACACCATCTTGAGATCCACAAGCTCATTGGAATAAAGTTTCTTTTTGCCATCCCTATGGCTCTTGGCTAACTGATTTTACTAGTGTGAGAATATGATTGTTGTCTCCATTTTAGATAGATGTTAATGAAGACCTAGTTGGCTGTAATAGGCCTTTCCCCATCTGAATATAGTTTTACTCTTGGCAGTCCCAACAGAGATTTTTGTGGAATTCTTATCAATTAGATAAATCCCTCAATGACAAGGAAAGATAAAATCAATGTCAAATTTTATTAATTTACCCAATTACACCATGCATAGTTACTAAGCACTTCCCAAGCATAACACACTGATCAACTTTAAGGTGAGCCAAAACAAAGATAGGCTTTGCTCTCAATGAATCCAGAGGAAGTCAGATATTAACCAAAAGATCAAACCAATATAAAATAGATCCCTGAAAGTAGTGTAAAGAAAGAGACTTGGCATCAGAAGATCTATGACAAACAAGTTAATTAGGGTTGGGGAGTAGAGAGGCAGAGACTGTATCTTAGGAGAAATAATACTTGACCTGTGGGAAACCATCATAGGTTGAGGGTAAAAAGATGTGAAAAGATCCAGCAGGTGGATTGAGCAGTAGAATAGGTATGGAATAAGGATGAAATAAGGCCAGTGAACCTGGAGCAGAACATGCAAATGAAGTATGAAGAGTAATGAAGAAGGGGGAGAGCTAGTAAGACTCTATTGGGCCTGATTGGCCACTTCTAGGATTCTGAGAGAGACAACTTGGAGATTATTTTTAAGCAAATCTAGTGGCGGTAGTGGATACAGTACAATTTTATGGTTTGAAAAAAAGTTAATTTGGGTTGGAAAGCAGAGAGGGGATGCAGAATAAATTTAAGTAGACATAGTAGTTTAGAACCCTAGGTTTTAAAGGTTTTAGAGAGTGTTATGGATTAACTAATGGTCAATTGGTAACAGCCAGCTGATCTGACTCAGCATGGTTCTGGGTATTGAATTCTCAATCACCTGAGAATTGTTGCCTTAAAAACAAAAGTGCGGAGGGAGATGGTGTACTGTTGATTCTCCTGGAGAAGCTTCCACGCTGGCTTCTTGTTATGAACTCAGTTCTTATCATCTGAGGAGCTCGGGACCTCACTGCCACTGAGGATGGCTGTGGTTCCTTTTGGGGGAGCTCTGACCCTTAACTTGAGTGCCACTTCCTTGCTCCAGTGCAGATCCCTCAGCCTGCTGGCACAGATCGTTCATTCTGTTGGCAGACTTTTTAGCTTCCACCATTGGCATTTGGGTCTTCTCAGTATAGATCCTTGATGTGGACTTGCATGAAACATTGTTGTGGGCTCTAGGCCTCCAGTCAGACTCATGGAGGACACTGCCATGTGCCCTAAGTTTTCAGATGGATTTGTGCAGGACATTGCAATGGGATCTAGGCCCTCAGTTGGATTCTTTGCATCTCTAGTGTGTGGACAGATTTCCTGCACTCTTTTGCATTTGACTCATTGTGTGAATATTATAAAATAATCCTATAAATTATGTGTCCAGTATTAAACCCATTCCCTTTTAAAACCTGACTATAACAAAGGGGGAAGTAATTTTGTCTTAGAAGATATGGGGCTAGCCCTGGTAAGCAGCTGGGGGCCTAGCAAGCCACCAGCACACCAGGACAAGAACTATCAGCGATTCCTGAGCTCTGCATCATGTTGGAACTTTGGGCTCTGGGAGAACAGGCAGCCTACTCGCAGCCCTGGTAAGCAGCTGGCAGCCTGCCAGTGCGTGGGCTACGGATCAGACATTGATCCATCCCTCCCCCATTAGAAGTTGGCACCGGTGGTCTGAGTATCTCTTGGGAGGATGAATGTATGCAGTGTGGCAAGTAAGGAGTATTTCCTTCTACCATCTCTTTGAAGGCAAATATTTATATTTTTAACAGTGTTTTGCTCAGTTTTGATTAATGGTACTGTTCTTTTCAATATTCTAAGTTTGATATTTCCTTCCATTTTGTTCTATCTGATTGAAAGTACAGCTAATGTGAACAGAATAGGATGTACTGTTGTGCCTATTGCTCGTGTCCTGGTGACCTGCTGTGAGGTTCTGTGCTAGTTTCACTGCACTGGGGTGGCATGGGTTTGTTCTGTCTTGTTCTGCTGTATTTTGCTACCTTCAAAAAAAAGTAGATAACAAAGTAACAAAATACCTCCAAAAAACTCCCAACTCCACCAAAGCTGATCCATGGAGCATGGATGAGGAGAAACTCAAAAACAAGGCAACAGAATTATATAAGGTAATTAAAAAGTAAATAACAACAACAAAATAGATTAGTAAGGTACTGAGCAACCTGAAACAGGATATAACTAAACAATTTACTTAAAAAGTAAAAGGAAGAAAAAGTGCTCTAGAGGATATGGCTGCATGTATGTTTAAGTGTGTAGGATTGATAACCATGTTGCTAAGCTGTTACTAGATCATTGAACTTCTTTGCAGTCTCACTGTTTGAAGGTCCACTTTATATGCTTTAATTTTGTAACTTGAACAACTATGTCTAAGAAGACAATATGTAATTTATCAACTAGTGATTTCTTACTGCTTATTTTTTTCTGAAATTCTGTATTGTTTCTACCCCTTTTTCTGTTTTGCTTTTTTTCTCTTCAAATAAAATTTTAAAAAAAGAAGATACTATCCATCTGTACCTCATAGAGGCAAGGAAAAAAAAGAAGATATGGGGCTAGAAATGAAGTTGGCGTATTCCAACCATATTTGCTATAGGATCAACACAACACACCAGAGTCCTCTCAGTTCCCCAAGGTTGTGGCTAACTGTAATTCTTGTTTCTGTGAAGCTAAGTAGAGGCATTTAGACAGAATAAACCAAAAAAGCACATAAACACGCCCACACTCCCTCATTAGGGGGACACTATCATGTATTTGAATAATCATGGCTATTTGAACTTACAACTTTTGAATAAGACTCCACAGGAAACTCATTAAGTAGGTAGGGAAGAAAACACGCAGCACTGAGCACTGACAAGGAAGATGATAACAAGAAGGTTTTCCATTTAAATTGGCAAAATGTTGAATTTCTACTCTATTGTCTTTAACACTACTCATGATTTTAAAAAAAACATTTAAGTTAATCAAAACTATGGGCCAATCAACAGTTCCACAATGATAGCTCCTGTGGTCATAATCCTTGTTCTCACCTGAAACTGACATAGGCTCAGTCCATAGGAGAGAAAGCAGCAAAAGATAAATATTTCTCTTCATTTCCTCCAAAGGGAGTTAAGCAATGAGTAATAAAAGGATATAAATTATTCAAAGTGCTTTTCAGAAGTTTATGATGCAAAGTTTGGAAGAAATAATAGGGGAGGGTGGAGCAAGGAACAGAACTCTTAATGAGCAAATTTCTTTTGAAAATGAAAGGAAAAGGTACTTAGCTGGACCCAGCTCACCATACCTAAGACTTAGGGACTCATAATAGCAGCTGCTGGTTCTTTCACACAGGATTACTCATTCTTTGCATGTGGTTAGACATCATTTTTAAGTTGTGTCACCTGGACTTCCAGAAAAATAGAGAGGTACCAGAAAGTACCAAGGGACATGATAAAAGAAGGTGATACAAAAGGGTGCCAGCTAGTAAACAGAGAAAACACTTTTCTGTTTTGCTTTTACTTCTAAGGTGTTAAAATTAGATACCAATGTAAAGATAGAAAGCTGGGCAGAAGCAAAAGAGTTGTTTATTAATAAATATGGTCTGGTTTTGATATATGGCTGTCCCTCAAAATATCTAAAAATTACAGGTGAAAAAGTCCAGCTATTTTAAAACAGTTCTCTCAACAAAATAAACTTAACATTCCCAAACTAAATCATATGTATCCACACTTCATGAAGACTAGAAACATTTACTGAACTTTCCAGATGCAGGCACAGTACCATGCACTATTAACAGCAGACAGAATTGAAAGCCCCTTCATGGTCTAGTCTTAACCTATGTAACTTTTATCTCTCATCTTCTCCTTCAAGACTAGGACCACAGTTATATTTGTCTTACCTTTCACAAAAGATCAAGCTCTGACCCCACTCTGTCCATGTGACTTCTTGCTCTCTGCACCAATGCCCTTCTTTGCCATCCTCCGGCAACTCTGCCCCGCACTCCTTGAAACCATCTAGCTCCACGCTATTTCAGATCTCAGTTGATATATCCCTTCCTCATAATGTCACCCTCATTTCCAAGCTGAGTGAGGTGTTCCTTTCCTGGGCTCCAAAGAATAGACTAAGTAATTGGTAATAATGATAGTCACTTAGTAATAATGAAATATTGTGTAAGTCTCTTGATGACAGGCTAAATCTTTATCATTCTTGGATTGCCAGTCTCTATCATACTATGAGACACAAAAGTCCCTATAAATATTCACTGAATGAATAAATAAATAGAACACTACTTGTTTTATTGTGCCTTTACCATGCTTTTGTTACTATAACTTTGTAGTATAATTTGAAATTTGGTATTGTTTGGTATCAGAAAAAGAAGAAAAGAAAAAATCAGTATAGTTAGTAAAGATGGAACACAACACAAAGCAATATAAACTACATATTACATAGTGAATAACAAAATAGGTAGAGAAGACAGTGAACGTTAACTTGGAATAGGAGTAAAAACAACAATCATAACTCAGTAAGTACTTATGACACATATACTATGTTGTCAAATTCTAACATTGACATGGAAACACAAAAGACTTGGAATACTGAAAGCAATCCTGAGCAAAAGAGCAAAGTGGGAGGCCTCACAATACCAAATTTCAAGTTATACTACAAAGTTATAGTAACAAAAACATGGTAAAGGCACAATAAAACAAGTAGATCAGTGTAATAAAATAGAAAATGCAAAAACTAACTCATCTGTTGGAGACCACTACAAAGCAGCTCTGATGAAGATTTAAAATTAACTAGTTGGATTTCTATGTTTATCTATGAGTCTGCCCTAGGCCTAGGCCCCTTGTCTGGAGATTGGAGCATATTCATAATAAGTGAACTTCTATGAATCACTGGTCTTGGCTGAGAACTGTAGTGGCCTGTGATGGCAGATATAACCTCAAAGGGCAAGATAGGGCCACAGCTGAGAATGCCTGGCTCCAACCCCAATTAAATAAACAGAGACAGCAGCTGCAGGTATCTCATTCCCGCTATCTTTCTCCTACCATAAAGGTCATCATGGAGATGAGACAGTTCTACTAAATTGACATAATTTACTACTTTGCAGAAGTCTTTGAAATAACTTCCAAGGTCCTGCTCAGTTCCCATACTTTCCTCAATATCCCCTCTCTTTGTCTGAAAACCTAATAAATATGGGCCACCCAGAGAAGCTCTTTGTCGCAGCCCCCAGAAATCTGCTAGAGGGTTTTGATCCTCATGGAGCCCTAAAATCATACCACTTGTTTCATTTATTTAAGCCTTTGCCATACACTCATTTAGGATGCTGGGGATTTTTGTCAGGTCTCCAATACTCATGGAACTATACTTATTTCATTTTATATAATGGGGCCAAAAACTTTTGTGGAAAAAAAATAGTCTTTTAAATAAATGGTGCTGGAAAAACTGAATAGCTACTTGTAGAAGACTGAACCTAGTTCTCTATCTCTCACCCTGTACTAAAATCAGATAGAAATGGATCAAAGACCTAGATATAAAACACAGATACTTTAGATGGGTATGGTAGCCCAAGCCTGCAATCCCAGTACTCTGGGGGCTGAGGGAGGATCATGAATTTGAGACCAGCTTGGGAAACTTAGAGACTTAATGAGACCTTGTCTCAAAATATAAAATGAATAAATGGGCTGGAGCTGGAGCTTATTGCAAAAGTATTGTGTTCAATTCTTAGTTCCACAAAATGTCAAAAACAGAAAACCTGAAGCTGAGAAACTTCTAGAAGATAACACTAGGCAAACACTGGAACCATAGAGAGGCAAGAATTTCCCAAATAGGACTCCAATAGCATAGGAAATCACATCAAAAATCAACAAATCAGGAGACCTCCACCACCCACCCAACTGAAGGGGGCCAGAAACATGACAACACAGAGAAACAACAAAAGCTCTCCAACTGTGGAACCAAGGAAAGTGCGTCCAGCAGAGGTAAATGCAGAGGAGGTTGAGGGCAGCAAACTTGTAATGTCAGAGACAGGCTCACTGGAAATAAAGAAATACTTCCATGACCTCAATGACAAATTTAAATCTGAAATTCTAACTCAGGTGAAGCAAGATATAAGAAGATTAATAAAAGAAGTCCTGGGTAATCCTCAAGTAGACACAAATGAAAGAATAGAGGAACCCAGAGAAAGGAGAGAAGCCTTTGATGAAGAATATAAACAAAACTTAGAATACATGAAACAGATCCAAAGAGATTATCAGGAAATTAAAAACTCCATTGAAACCTGGCAAAACCTTTTAACAGAAACTAAAGACAAACTTTCAAAACTTGAAGATAGATTTGCAACATATGATCACAAAAGGATCTTTTAAAAATAACAAGGAACCAGGAAGCAACGATACAAAGGCTAGAAGATGACAAGAGGATTTATAACCTAAGAATAAAATATGTAAATGAAGATGCAGCAACAAATACAAATGAGATAAAAAGTCTATTCACAGAAATGATTAAGGAAAACATTCCAAACATAGGAAATGGAAGTGATGTTCAGATATATAAGGCATACAGAACTCCAGCCAGCTACAACCAAAACAGATCTATACCCAGACATATAATAATCAGGATTCCAGAAACCCATCACAAGAACAGAATATTAAAAGTGATCTGAGAAAAGAAACAGATTACCTATAAAGGAAAACTCATCAAAATCACAGCAGACTTCTCAATGCAAGCCATCAAATCAAGAAGAGCTTGGAGCAAAATATTCCCTGAAAGAAAATAACCTCCAACCCAGAATGATGTACTCTGCAAAACTGTCTCTCAAAATTAATGGAGAGACAAGATGTTTTCACAACAAAGAGGAACTGGGGGAGTT
>PVLA01002512.1:0-36512 GCA_004027455.1 Hydrochoerus hydrochaeris
CTGCTGCTGCTGCTGCTGCTGCTGCTGCTGCTGCTGCTGCTGCTGCTGCTGCTGCTGCTGCTTCCTCTTCTTTTTTGAGACAGGGTCTCTATGCAGTTCAGGCTGGTGTTGAACTCACTTTGTAGCTCAGGCTGGCCTCAAATTTACAGCACTCTTCCTGCCTCAGCCTCCCGAGTGTTGGGATTACAAGCATGCACTATTATGCCGGGCTTGGTAAATGTTTTCTTAAAATGTTCCTAGATACAAGATTGTTGTATTTTTAACTATAGTATAAACATTTTTAATTTTATCGAAAATGAATATAGAAAGGTATACAGAGCCAGATGTGTTAGAACACATGTGTAATCTCACTTCTCTGAGAAGCTAAAGCAGGTAGATCCCAAATTCAAGCCTAGCCTAGGCATCTTAATGACTCAGGAAGACCGGATCTCAAAATGAAAAAATGCTGAGACATAGCTCATTGTGAAGGCTGGGCTTAATCCTCTGTGCCACAGACAAAACTGCCTTTTGTCTGTTTTGGTGTCCTGGAGAGTTTGTTTTTCTGGTAAAATATTCATAATAAAGTTTACCTGGTAACCATGTGTAAGTGTATAGTTCTCTGCTGTTAGGTATATTCAGAATGTTGTGCAACACTCATCTCCAGAAAAATTTTCATCTTCCCAACCTTAACCCTTGGCCACCACAATGTCCTTGTCTCTATGGATTTGACTACTTTAGGTCTCTCATTTAAGTGACAGCGTACAGTATTTGGCTTTTTGAGGTTGACTAACTTCACTTAGCATAATATATTCAGGTTTCATCCATGTTATATGTAACATTAGTGTGTCCTGACCTAGATCCCTGACCTCCCAAAGTGTACGGCAGAGGTTTAAATAAAATGAGACAATTGTTATGATTTTTTTTTTTAGGCCTCCAGGAGGGTCAAAACCCTTCAGTTGAGCTTCTGACTCCAGGGCTAAGACAAAATCTTCTCTGGATCAGCCCACTTTTGTTAGGCTGAAAGGCGGGGAAGCTGAGGAAAGCGCAGGCAATGAGCAGGACCGTGGGAGTCACTTCAAAGACTTCTCCAAATAGTAAATTATGCCAACTTAGGAGACCCGTCCTATCTCCAATTGACATTAATGGTAGGATTAAGACTGCATGAGTGATTTCTACAGCTGCAGTGTCTATCTCGTTAATTGGAGTTGGAGCCAAGTGTCCGCAGCTGTGGCCTCATTGTGCCCTTTGAGGTATCTCTGGCCTCACAGGCCACCAAAGGCCTCAGCCAGGACCAGTGATTCATAGAGGTTCACTTACTATGAATCAGCTCCCATCACCAGGCAAGGGGCCAAGGCTCAGGACAGACTCACAGATAAACACAGAAAGCCAGTTGGTTAATTTTAAATCCTGCTCAGAGCCACTTTGTAGTAGTCTCCAACATAGCATATGTCAGAATTTTCTTTTAAAGCCTAAGCAGTATTCCATTGTATATGTATATATCACATTTTCTTTTTCTGCTCATCTATCAGTAGATATTTGAGTTGTTTCTACCTTTTGGTTATTGTGGATAAGCTGTTGTGATCATGTGTATGCAAATATTTATTTGAGTACTTCCCACTTTTTTCGGTATATGCACAAGGAATTTCTGGATAATATAGTAATTACATGTAATTCATTCATTTACAAACTGGAGATTGAACCCAGGGGTTGGTATATACTGAGCTACATCCCAGCCCTTTTTATTTTATTTTTTAAAATTTTGCAATAGCCTTTTGCTATATTGCCTAGACTGAGCTTGAATTTTCAGTCCTTGTGTGACAGCCTCTTAAGTGTTGGGATTACAGGTGTGTGCCAAAGTACCCCCCTGGGTATTTCACTGTTGCCGGAACTATAAGGGGTCGATATTCAGAATACATAAGGGATTATAACAACAAAGCAACCTGATTTAAAATCAAAGAATAAAAATTAATAGCAAATGACTGTTATTTTTCCAGAGTTCATTTGTGACTAAGAGTAAACCTCTAGTTAGTGTGATGTGGATCAGGCACTGACTAGCATGAGGAAGAGGTTGTAGGGATCTGACTCTATACTCTTTTCATTGTTTTTGTTTTTTGAAAGAGATCTCACTGTGTAGTACAAGCTGGCCCTGAAATTGATAGTAGCCCAGGCTGGCTTCTAACTTGCTATTCTCCTACCTCAGTCTCACCTTGACTACTATTTTTTCTTTTTTTGTGTGACTACTCTTTATATAGATACTTGACCAGTCCTTTTTACACCATTCCTTGCTGTGCTGATACCTCTGGTTCCTTTTTGTCTGTCTGTCTCTTTCTCTTTCTCTCCTTTGTGGTCCTGTGGAGGAATGAACATATTCCTTTGTTTCCTCACCATCAGACTAGTTTTTATCTTTCTTTGATCATCTGAATTATTTGCCACTTATCTTCTCGTTTCCATCTTTTACAGTTTGTTTTGTGTACTCCCATTTGTCCTTAAGATTGTTGGACCTTAAACACTAAAGATCCTGAGCCAAGGGTATAGCTCAGCAGCACAGCGCTTGCCTGGCAAGTGTAAGGTCCAGAGTACAATCCTTGATACAAAAAAAAGAGAAAGAAAAAGAAATAAAGACCCTTTTTTGTGTAAATTTTGTAGTTTGTGAAGAAGTGGTAGTAAATATATGTGGTTAAACAAATTTTTGGTTAACCAAAAATTCAGTGTCTTTTATATTCCATAATCTTCTGATGGTGTTTCTGTACCATTTATTATTGGGGAGAAATGGTTTACTTCTCAAGCTGAAAAAAACACTTTTATTATGGTACTAAAAAATTAGTGATGATACAGCAGAAGAGCTTAGCAGTGAGAGGTGTCCTCGGGTCACACTAAATGTGGGCACTGGCCCAAATAGAAAAGCAAATACTCTCTACTTGCTGTCAACTGAGTTATTATCAAGGACTTTGCAAGTTGTGTTTAGGACTAGGAAACTTTTCCTTAACCTGATTAAGGCTATGTTTAGCAAATAGGAAAAATTGTGATAACTGTTATTCATATGTAATAATTTGAGGTCATTGCTGAAACTTCATAAGAAAATAATTAGTAAGATACCAACTAGTTTAATACTGTTCATTGGGATTTTCAAAAAAATTTTTTATAAACTGTAGATTTGGCTTTACATAATTACATATTAATGTTTTCAAATTACTTTTACTGTACATTTTACATTACTTCTTTGCCCTGGTAAATGTTTGGTTTTTATTTTATTTATTTATTTATTTATTTGGTACCTGGGATTGAACTCATGACCTTGCACTTGCCAGGCAGGCATTTGTGCCAATGTTTGGTTTCTATAATGTGTCGTATTTAGCAAGAATAGGACAGTAAGGAGAGTTACAGTGAAAGTACATTAAATTTTTAAAAAGATCTTTGAAGAATCTAAGAAGTATGAGAAAGACTGGGCAGAAAAGTTACAACATGGAGACAGTGAAACTGCAGAAACCCAGGAAATAAAGTGGTTCAAGAAGACAGAATGAGGAGCTGGGAATATGTAGCTCAGTGGCACAGTGCCTGCCTGACAGATGCAGGGTTGTGGGTTTGATTCCTGTTACCAAAAACAAAACAAAACGGACAAAATGGGGAATGGTAGAACTCCTCAAAGATGAAGACTTGTTCTTGTGCAGTGCACATTTATGTTTTACTTTCTTAACTGTTAATTTCTTGAGTAATGAAATGAAGTGATACATTTAGCACAATGCCTGACACTTAGCATTTAATTACAGTGGTACCTTGGTTCACAAGCTGAACCAACAATTATGGTCCCAAACTGGAAGAGAACCAAATCAAATTTCCCCACAAGGTCAATATTGAACCTAAGCATTGAATTTGATTTCTCATATAACTCAGTTTGCCACCAAAATTATGGATAGAAGTACATGAATCAAAGCACCACACTGTTTATCACCACTTCCATCTTTCATTGCTCATGTATTGTTTTTCCTCAATAAAGAAAATTGAAAGATGTATACATCTTAAGTCTCATTGGTTATATTTCCTAAATGCCTCAAAATACATCTTGTAGCTGGACTTGGGAGTCTAAGGCAAGAGGATCACTGAGCTGGAGGCCTGCCTGTACTACAGAGCAAGACACTGTCTCAAAAAACAAAATAATTTTCTATAATTCCCAGTGTCTTGCCTTTGCTTACGTGTGAGCTTTACTGCATTCTTTTTCCTTTGTCTGTATGGTTTCTTCTCAACTTGGCCCCTACATACTCCTTGACCACTTACTGCAGCAGGCATTTTTTTTCCAGTAAGGATTTCTTTCACAGTGCTGTCTTAACATCTACTAGGTATCTTGCCTAAGGCATGTTAATTTATAATCTTTCATTTCCATGTTTGTCTTTTTAGTTAGACTACAGCCATTCAGGGATATGGATATAATGTTCCAGATATCCTTGTTTTCAACTCTCATATTGGTACATGAAAACATGATTCGTTTTTAGTAACAATATTTTGCATTTATTCATATAGCTCAGCATTCATTTATTCACATGAGTTTATTTACATATGAATGCTTATTGTCTGTATAACTAAAAACAAATGTCTGATGAGTTCAGTATTTGTTTGTTTACTTAATAGCACTGGACATGGAACCCAGGGCCTTTACACTGAGCTGTATTCTCAGCTTTTTTTTTAATTTTTGAGACAGGATCTTGGTAAGTCACCTAAGCTGGGCTCAAACTTGCATTCCTCCTGCGTTAGTATCCTAAAGTGATGGGATTATAGGATGTGCCACCAGGTCCAGCTTTATTTTACCGAGATTACAGTTAGTAGTACTGTGAGCATTTTAGGGATGTGTAATAGTCATACAGACACTAGTTTGGAGTTACTAGCCTTTACAAATTGGCAAGTTAGAAATTTGAGGCATTACTTGAAAAAGAGTCTCTCAGGGTCTAATCACTTCTGTAACAATTGTGTCTTCAGGTGTGACTTCTTAAAATCATTTTCTGTATTTCTTGATATAGCTATATACAGGTAAAATTCAAAAACATACTTAAATATCCATCCCTTTTTATTTTGAGACAATATCTTACTTGATAAGGTGCCCATGACCTAAAATATGTGATATTCTTGCCTCAAAAAAAAAAGAAAAAACTTTTTGATTACATATGCTACCTGTATCTATGTATTAAATTACAAATATAGTAAACAGGAAAGTATAGTAAAGGAAAAAGAATGTAGCAAAGCTCACACATGTGAGCAAAGGCAAAGACACTGGGAATGAATAGAAAATTGTTTTGTTTTTTGAGACAGTGTCTTGCTCTGTAGTACAGGCAGGCCTCCAGCTCAGTGATCCTCTTGCCTTAGACTCCCAAGAATAATTTTAAATGGTGAGTTTCCTTTTCCCATTCCCTTTCCTTCTTTCCTCTTTCCTCTTTCCTCTTTCCTCTTTCTTCTTTCTCCTTTCCCCCTTTCCCCTTTCTTTTGTTCTTTCTTTCGTTCATTTGTTCCTTCTTTGACACCAGGAATCTAGCTAAGGTCATCATGCTTACCAGGTAGATGCTGTTCCACTGTAACTATATCCCCAGCCCTTAAATGGTGAATTTTTAATACTTAAGATTTTTATTTTAGCCAGGCATGGTGGCACATGTCTGTAATTGCAGCATTCAGATGGCTGAGGCAGGAGTGTTGCCATGAGTTCAGGGCCAGCCTAGCCTGCTTAGCAAGTTCAAGACCAGCCTGAGTTGTTTTTTTGGTTTTTTTTTAAAGTGTATGTGAATTTGGTTACTGCTTAGACTATAGTACATTTACTGACAGTTTTAGAAATAAATAAGTAAATTCTAGGGGCCAGGGATATAGCTCAGCAAGTGGCACAGTGCCTGCCTGGCAAGCGCAAGGTCTTGAATTCAATTGTTTACCAAAAAGGAAAAGGAAAAAAAAAAGAAAAAGAAATAGTTGATAATTTTTTAACGTAAGCTGAGGAAAAATATTTTTCCTCTTTAATTGTATCTTGTTTTTTCTCCATCTGTTAGCACAGCAATGATGAGCTATTTCCTATGGGATTTAGAACTGGACAACCAATTCTGGCTACCAGATAAGAAGCTGTTACTAACCTATATTTGTAATTTAATACATAGATAGAGGTAGCATATGTAATCAAAAAGTTTTTTCTTTCTTTTTTTTTTTTTTTGAGACAAGATATTACAGTATAGTTTAGGCTGGTCTTGAACTCACTGTATAGCTGTCCAGACTGGTCTTGAGCTTGTGGTAATCCTCCTGCCTCAGCCTCTAAAGTGCTGGTGTTAAAGGCATGCATCACCAGACCTGGTAAAAAGCTTATCATATTGATGATAAAACATTACTGCAGAAGAACCAGTGGTTGTATATAATGAGTGTTTAATTGCAGTGTGTGATTCCACATGTGATCCACACATATAAGACTCCACAGAGACGTCAGATCTGCTGAGAAATTATTATAACTCCTAGATTTCATGTGTATACAATTAGGAATTTTTAAAAATTTTTTAAATTTTTTTGGTACTGGTGATCAAACTCAAAACCTTGCTCTTGCCAGGCAGGTGCTTATGCCACTGAGCTAAATCCCCAGCCCTTACAATTTGGAATTTAAAATATATTGTGTCATGTTACAGTAAAAATGTAACTTGTAAAAAAATTATTGTTTACTCCTTCAATAGTAATGTATTTTAATCACTGTATTTCAGTCATTTGAACTTAAATATTTTGTATATTAATTTGTATAATTAAAGCCTTGTGAGTTATGGTTTGTTTTTCAGATGGAGTCTCTGGATCTGTAGGCTTGTATTACTGTAGCCGACAGTAAACTCCACTCCAACCCCCACCCTACTAGGGATTGACTAGACCTCACTGATGTTAAGCAAACTCTGCCACTAGCCCAATGCTTTCTCTAGTTTGGTTTGGCTTGGCTTGGTTTGGTTGGGTTTTTTAAGATAGGGTCTCCCTGTGTAGTTCAGGGTAGCCTTGAACTTACTATATAGCCCAGGCTGGCCTCAAACTCACAGTGATCCTCCTGCATCAGCCTCCCAAGTGTTCAGATTACAGGCATATACCACCATGCACAGCAATACCCACCCCCCCGGAAAAAGGGTAGAAATGATATAGACTTCCAAGAAAAATAACAAGAAGTCATCATTAGCCAGGGATTTAGCTCAGCATCATAAGTGCCTGCCTGGCAAGCGCAAAATCATGAGTTCAATCCCCAGTACTACCAAAAAAAAAAAAAAAATCATCACTAGTTGATATATTATGTATTGTTATCATAGAAGTAGTGTTCAAGTTACAAAATCAAAGCATAAAAAATAGACAAACAATGACAGCACAAACTTCTGTTTGATGAATTAACAAAAACAGTATGGTTATGTATCTTGCACACTTAAACATACATACAGTTATATATGTATACCTACAAGTTCTTTCCTTTTGAGCACTTACTTTCCTTTTCATTATTACAATATCTATTATACATTTTGGATCTTACTACTCTTTCTGGTTTTTTATTATTTATTTTTTACACTGGAGAGACAATACAGTATTACAAATGTTGAGTCTGATTTATTTCACTTATAAGGATAGTCTCAAGTTGCCTCCATTTACCTATAAAAGCCACAAGATCATCCTTTTTATAGCTGAGTAGTACTCCATTATATAAAAATTTTTCTTTCTTTTTTGATACCAGGGATCAGACTCATGACCTCAGCACTTGCCAAGCAAGTGCTTGTACCACTCAGCTAAATCCCCAGCCCCAAACTTTTTCTTTTAATGCCCCATCATTTTTTTAAAACATCAAGTACATTTATTAGAAAAGAAGAAAGTTATGAAATATCCTCTTAATGCCCCATCGTTTTTTTAAACATCAAGTACATTTATTAGAAAAGAAGGAAGTTATAAAATATCCTCTTTCCTTAAGAAATTAAAAATAAGACAAAACCAAAAATGAATCAAAGAAAATGATAAAGATCAGAATACACAATCCTTTCAAAATGCCAACATCTTTTTTCATAAAGGTTAACATCTTGGGGCTGGGGGTTTAGCTCAGTGGTGCAAGCGCCTGCTTGGCAAGTTCGAGGTCCTGAGTTTGATCCCTGGTACCAAAAAAAGATTAAAAAGATTTTGATTCTTGCATTTCTGTAGAAATACACAAGACTCAGAACAGTCTAAACAACTTTGATAAAGGAACAAAATGAAAACTCCCCAAGTCCCATGACTTAGCACAAAGTTACATCAATCCTGACAAAACGGCATTGCCCATAATCATTCTTACGTTATGCTTCCTACTATTCTCTCCCCCAAAGATAATTATTATTAATGGTCAGGAATGTATCTTTCTTTTTTTTTCTGTATATTATATTACATATAATGTTTATGAAAAAGCATCATATATGTACATGCACTATTTTATGAAAAGTTAATTTGAAATAGTACCAACTTGTGTACTGCTTTGTCTTTTTCATTTAACATGTTTTAGATATATTTTGGTGTTGGTATGTATTGATCTGTAACATCTTTTATGAAGACTGCAGTGAGCTCGGTGTGATGGTACACCTGTATAATCCCAGCACTCTGGAAGACTGAGGCAAGAAGATTGCAGATTTGACTTGTTTGAGAAATGTGATTTGGCAAGATCTTGTCTGAAAATTTTTAGAAATTTAAAAAGGGGCTGCTGGGGATGTAGTTCATTGTGAGTAAAGCATAGCTCAGTGATTGATGGTACAGGCATGATTCCTTGGTGAAATAGTTATTAAGGGATTGTTACTCAGGGGTTTCATTCTGAAAGCCGGTTGAGTGGCTCTCAAAAACCAGGGGCTGTTACTGATAAGATTGCTTGCAAAAACATGGTTACTGAGGCAGTGTGTTGTTTTTAGCTTAAGTCTCTCTGTCATATGCTGGAGATCAAACCCAAGGTTTCATGCGTGATAGCAAGTTAAGTGATTTAAAATTGGTTCTTTTTCTTCTGTAGTTAAACTGTCAAGTATTGATTAAGAAATTTAAAAGCAGTTCTGGTGACTTTCTTACTATGGCTACAGAGCAGTTAATTCTTTTGCTACTAACATGAACCCTTGAATACTTGGAGAGAATTGAGATTGTAGTTTAAATGGTAGTGCTGATTGATGAGGTCCTGAGTTGTCTTCAGCACCAAAATAGAAGAAAAGATCTGTAAAGGTGTTCACTGCCTCCTGGTTGCTGATTTTTCTTAAAAATAAAGTTTGACCTTTTTCTTCTTAAATTTGAGGTCAGGTTTTCAATTCCTGTGTCCATCAACATTTTTATCCAAAGTGAGAATCATTTTTTCCTAGTATTAATTGAATCATGACTCTATTTGAAATTCCACTTTTATTTTCTGCGTAAATATCTTCAGATTCTGTTCTGTGCCACTGATCTGTATGTGTGTTGTTTCCTTTGGTGGGGGGGAGTTTGGGTTTTTTTGAGACAGAGCCTGGTTTTGTAGTCCAGTCTGGCCTTGAATTTGTGGCAGTCCTCCTGCCTCAGCCTCCCAAATGCTGGGATTACAGGCATGCATCACTATGCCTGGCCTTCATTTCCTTTTTTAATTATCACAGTATTATAGGTTGCTTTCTCTCCAGTGGGACGGATATATCTCCTCACTTAACTGCTTCTTAATTAGAAATGTTATTACATATGGTGGGGTGTGGTCACTCCCACCTGTAATCCTAGCATTTAGGAGCCAGAAGCAAAAGGATTGCCAGGAAGATTGTGGTGAGTTTGAGACCAGCCTGGGTATGACCTTGTCTCAAAAAAAAGAAAAAAGAGTTACCTATATTTTTGTTGTGCTGTTTTTGGCAGTACTGAGGATTGAATTCAGGGGCACCTACTGGAAAGAAGAGTTTAAGGGAGGGGAAGAAGAAAGGGAAAATAAGAATCAAGATACACTGTGTATAGGTACAGATTCTCTCTGATGATTGTGATTATTGTACCAAACAAATACCAATGAAAAAATAAAAACAATTTAAAAATGATTAAGTTACCCAGGCTGCCCTTAAACTCAACTTGTTTTATTGTTACTACTATTTTCTGTTTTATTTTTTATTTTTGAGGCAGGGTCTCACAATGTAATCCAGGCTGGCCTTAAACTGGCTGTGTGTCCTTGGCAATCTTCAGATTTACAGATATTATCCTGCCTCACCTACCTGAGTGCTAACCCTACAGGTGTGCACCACCATGTTCAGCCCACCCTTAAACTTGTGAGCCTCTTGTCCTGGCCTCTGAGAGTACCAGGATTATAGGCACACATTACCACACATGTCTGCATTTGCTCTTTTGTGTAAACTTTTTTAATCTCCTTGCCAAGTTCCACCCAGTTCACTTGGTTAGTAGTGTTATCTTTTGCATTAATATGATTATGTTGATTATGTAAAAAACACTGAAACTTAAAAAAAGCTTTATATTAAGTCATTTTTTTTTTAGCTTTACATGTTTAAAATTCTCTAATATAAAAGTAGAAATAGTATGATAAACTATAGACCTGTCATAGAGCTTCCATAATTAACTCAGGGGCAAATCTTGTTTTTGTGTATACCTATAGATCCTCACATTATATTGTAACTAATCTTTGTCATTTCATTTGTGAACCTGTCTTTTTGTTTTTTGTTTGGTTGTTTTGGTTTGGGGGGGTTGTTTGTTTGTTTATTTTGGGTTTTTTTTTTGAGACAGGGTTTCACTTGTAGCTTAGGATATCCTCTGACTCACCGTGAAGCCCCGGCTGGCCTCAAACTTGTGGCAATCCTGCCTTAGCCTCCTGAGTGCTGGGTAACAGCTGTGCACCATCCCACCAGGCTTCATTTGTAAATATTTCAAAATGTATTTCTAAGATAGAACTTTTTTTTGTATTTGGGTCTCAATATGGTAGCCTGAGCTGGCCTCAAATTTGTGATGTCTGCTGCTGGCCTCAGCCTTTGTCTCCAGTGTGGGTATTATGGGAATGTCATTAGCTGAAATAATTCCTTAATATCTAGTAAATGTTTACGTTTTTGTTCTAAGTTTATAGTCTGCCATATCACTTGCTGATATTCCTGGAATTGAAGATGGGTAAGAGCAAGTGTTCTAATTGATTAAGCTTTTTTCCCCCTTTTGAGAAAAAATAATGGTCCTGAATACAATGAAAATAATTTAACCTTTGATAACTTCAGATTATGTACTCTGGGATTCATTAAGAAAATTTGTGTGATTCTCATGAGAATTTTGTGGGCAGTATTTTTCATCATTCTATATGAAAAGAAAATCGATGCCTAGAGGTTTAAATGATTTGCCTAAGACGAGAGGTCTAACAAAACGTGCCAGTGCCAGCCTCCAAAGCTACTAACTGATTTATAATTTTGTTGTCCTTTCACCTCTGCATTTCCCATTCCTATATGAGACACTTACACTGTCCTTTAGGCCTTTTAAATGACCGGTTTCAAGTCTTTTTGCTTGTGCACTCCCACTTGCTCGCTCCCCCCTCCCCCCCTTCTCTGTCTCTTTCTTTTGACAGACTTGCTGTAGAGTTCAGGCTGGCCTTAACTTCATGTCAGTGCTCCTGCCACAGCCACTGTTGGCAGGCTGCAGACATGCACCACCATGCTTGGCTCTAAAGCCTTTGTTGAGTAAATTAAACATCTGGGCTTCTACTTTTCTGCTGATTTCCTTTTCCCCTAGGGGTTTATGGACTATGCTTTGTTTCTTTTTATGGTTTGTAATAATTTTCTTTTGGATATACTTCAGCAGTTGTAAAAATTGGACACCCCCCCCAAGTTAATGTTGTTGCTGTTTGTTGTAATTTTTGTTTGTTTGCTTGATCAGCGACTTTACCCTAATTTTGTAATGTCTATATTCTTTGTTCCTTGTGGCTAGTGAATTACTCAGTTTGTTAGCTTCATGGTTAGCTAATGGTTGGGCAGAGATTTTCTTAATATCCTGTAGCCAGTGAGTTTCCTGGGTTTTGTGGATGGTGTGTGTTCCTCATGCCCTTTATATTCAGCCAGACAATTGCAAACTCTGCCTTAGCCTTCATTCTTTGCTTGTGCAGAAAGTTAAGCCAGAAGTGTGAGTTTAGAACCTTTTTAGGTCTTTCTTGATATAGCAAATAGCCCAGGCATGTCCAAAGCCCTGCACACTGACATGGTTTCTAGTTTTTCATGTTTTGTTTTTGTTTTGACAGGGTCTTGCTTTGTAGTCCAGGGTGGTCCTGAACTCCCTATGTAGCTAAGATGTCCTGGAATTTATGGTGATCCTCCTACATCAGTCTCCCAAATTCTGGCTTGGCATGGGCTTCTAGATCCACAGAATTTTGCCAGAGCTTCTCAAGGCCGTAACCATTTCATATTAAATTGTTTGAATTAGTGTGTTACCTATTTTCCTCTGTATCAGGCAGCTTTGAAGTTGAGCAGTTGTCTATTACTGTTTTCAGCACATGCCACCAGGAAAAATGCACCCACGTTGGCCAAGTTCTAAATCAGATCAAATAGCCTTTCACAAGTGTGGATCTTTTGGAAGCCATTCAGAATGCCAACTAATGACAGTTATCTGGGCATAGGAGGGTTTTAAGAAGTTCTAGAGCATCTGTCTTTGTTGCCTGCCAGATCACTGTTTTAAGACATTTGATTTAAGGCCACTGCAGAGGTGGAGAGTACTGGATTTAACTAGGATAAGTTAAACTTAAAAAGCTTGTTCTCTATAAGTAAGGTTCAGTTGTTTGCTTGAGTAATGCATCCTGAATTGCTGCAAGTTTTTAGATATTTTCTAGCATTTTGAAAACATTGATCCTTAAAATTTTTTTAGTGGCTTTCTCATTGCTTTTATGAGAAGACTTGATAGTCCTTTTTGTGTGTTACTTAAAATAATACACAACATAAATGCCCCAAAATAAGAATGTAGGGTTGTTTTTTTTTGGTACGGGGGTTGAACTCATGACCTTGCGCTTGCCAGGCAGGCGCTTATGCTGCTGAGCTAAATCCCTGGCCCAAGAATGTAGTTTTTTAAAAAGCTCATCTATATATACATATGGTAGGATAATATGTTAATAGTAATGGCCATGCAAGTACCTGTAGAAAATACTTTATGATGTGAGAAAATGATGTGATAGAAGTGAAAACACAGTACAAAATTTAGTGCATTCAGACTGGCCATGGTGGTGTACTGGTAATCCCCACACTTGCGAGGCTGAAGCACAAGGATTGTGCATTCGAGGCCAGCCTGACCTACATAGTTAGTGAGAACCCTGCCTCAAAATCAGTCAGTTGATCAATCAAAAAATATGGTGTGTTCAAATTTGTTAAAAAAAAAAACAAAAAAAACACTTTTTTTGGTAAGAAAATAGGCAATTATGAACTGAAATTGCAGAAATAAACACCAGAATGTTAGCATTTACTATTTCTAGGTGAGGAAATAATATTTAAATTCTGTTAGTAAACTAGAAAAAAAATCTTTGTGTATGTTATACTTTAAGTCTACACATGTAAAGATAAAAATAATAGCATAACTGGTTTTCACCTCTATGACTTGTTAAAAATTAAAATAGCTGTGAGTTTTGGTGATTTAACATAACCTTTCATAAATATTTGAAGAGATGCTTTTGAGAGCATGCTAATAACTGGTGCTGGAGATGACAAAGTTTAAATGAGTTACTTTGTTCTTGGGTGTCTACTCTAGAAAGGAATTTTTTCTATGGGATGAAATAGTGAATTATTAGGCAGATAACTAATTTACAGTATCATTTATTAGCATTTTTTTTCTTTCCAGGCACATATTAAATTTCCTATTGACTACCCATATTCACCACCTACCTTCAGATTCTTGACCAAAATGTGGCACCCCAACATTTATGAGGTAAGAGATATCCATCATAAATTTCTCTGCAGATTTATTTCCCAGATCATTATGTTAAAAATAGTCATTTGGGCTGGGGTTGTAATTTAGTGGTGGAGCACATTTAGCAAGCCTGAGCCCCTGGATTCTATCCCTGACACTACACACATACACCATACATACATACACACACGTGCACACACTTTAAAAACCCAAAAATAGCCTGTATATCTCAGTGTGTTATAACTGGAGAAATATTCACAAATTTGCAATTTTAGTTAGCTGTCTCAGGTTTAATTGTTTAAAATTGAGGGTGGTTTTATAATAAACAGTATATACTTCTAATTAAAGATTGAGGCTTTAAACTTTGCAGTCCATTGTTAAGACTATAATGCACTTGTGTTAACATTGCCATTTTTAAATTTTAATAGATAAAGTCATAAATTTTTTTAATAGATAAAGTCATAAATACCTAACCTCTAACTTCACGGTAGGGTCATGTATTGCTATGATCAGAGATTTCAGCTTTTTAGGGGGATTTATCTTACTACATTTGGACTGCCCTCCTTTCAGGGGTTGCTCCTCTGAGCATTTGAGAGCCTCTTAGAATAAATCCAAGGTGAAGTTCAAATCAACATGCCTGCAGGAAGCATTTCTAGTTTGTTTAGTTGGAACATATTTTTACTTTGGGCTAATTCATGAGAATGCTAAAATAATGCAATAGTATATTGGAGCAGCTTTTTTATTTTCTACAACATGCTATTTTCAATAAGACATTTTCATTTCTCTTTCCTGTTTTCAAATAGGACATGTAGGTGCTGAAAAGCTGATATGTAGTTTCTTCTCTAGAAATAAGCTTTCAGAATACTGTTGTTTTGGGTTTTTTTTTTAAGCATTTGACATAGTATCAATAAACAACAGTGAATACTGTGTTCTGTACAACAAAATTACCATGTTGTAGGAGAGGATCAGTTCATAAAGTTTGAACTAAATTTAGTATTTATAGTAGTTATTTAGTTTCTGTCTTAGTCCATTTGGCTGCTGTAACAAAATAATTATGTTGACTAATTTATAAATAGCAGAAATTTACTGCTCACAGTACTGATAAGCAGGGAAGTCTAAAAGTAAAAAGGCAGCAGATTTGGTGTCTGGTAAGGAATTGTTTCATGGAGATGATTCCTTCCTGCTATGTTATCGTGTGACCAAAGACACAGGGCATCTCTCTCTTTCTCTCTTGCTTTATTTATGGATTTTGGAAACAGGGTCTCAGTAGTTCAGGCTCCTTGAACTCACTGTGTTGCTCAGGCTCTTCTTGAACTTGGGATAGTCCTGTTTCAGTCTCTTGAGTACTAGGATTACAGGTGTGGGCATGTCATACTTCTTTTATAAGGGCACTGACAGATTTGTTAGTGTATTGTCCAAAGGCCTCACCTCTTAAGTATTGTCATCTTGGGTGTTAAAATTTCAAAATACGAATTTTAGAGGACCCAAATATCAGCCCATAACAGTATCCTTGTCCATTTAATTAATTACAAGTTCTTTTCTTTGTTGGGGGGGGGGGTACCAGGGATCAAACTCACTTGCCAGGCAGGTGCTTATGCCTCTGAGCTAAATCCCTGGCTCTAATTAAAAGTTCTGCCTTTAAAATAATGTAGTATATATAGATTTTAAATAGAAAAAAAAAAAGGAGGATGAACTTTTTGTCTTACTATGGAGAATTAACCCTTAAAGACATGTATGTACTTGTTTCTGTTTCAGTTATTTAATTCCCATGCCCCTGTCACTGTATGTATACCTAAGTGTGTAGGATTGATACACATGTTACTAAGTTTTTGTTGGATCGGTGAACAGAACTGTTTGCAGCCTCACTGTTTGAATGTCCACTTTTTATGCTTTAATTTTGTAACTTGAACAACTATATCCAAGAAGACAATATGTAATGTATCAAATAGTGATTTCTTACTGTTTATTTTGTTTTGAAATTCTGTATTGTTTCTACCCTTTTTTCTGTTTTGCTTCCCCTCCCTTAAATAAAATAAAATAAAAAAGGAAACAAATTAGTAACAACAACAAAAGCAGGATAAAGGAGTCCTAACTGTAAAGAGAATAATATATAGTAGGTAAATTCTTTCTGTCCTTTTTCAGTACTTAGGCTGTTTAGTTTTTTCTATCAAGATTTAGAAACTGGGCAAGTTGGTACATGCCTACAATTCCAGGACTTTAGGAGACTGAGGCACAAGTTCAAATCCAATCTGGGCAACTTAGCAACTTGGCCAGACCCTGTTTAAAAAGTAAAAAAATAGGATGGGGGTCTGGGGATTTAGCTTAGTGCCATAAGCGCTTGCGTGGCAAGTGCAAGGTCATGAGTTTGGTCCCCGGTACCAAAAAAAAAAAAAAAAAAGGATGGGGATATAATTTAGAGCCTGGTCCTTGGGTTCAATCCCTAGCACTGGGGGTACACGGTAAGGGTTTGTTTAACATTAGATTTAACATTGTGTTTTGTTTTGTTTTTGTTTTTTTTTTTGAGACAAGGTCTCACTAGTAGTTGAGTCTGGCCTTGAACTCACTATGTAGCCCAGGCTGGCCTTGAACTCATAGTGATCCTCCTGCCTCAGTCTCCAGAGTGCTGGGATTACAGGCTTGTGCTACCACATATGGCAGCTTTGGTATTTTAAAATGTTTTTATATTCATAACAAAGCATGGATGTTCATATGTTTCTGCAGAATTGATTGTAGTAGTTAGGAATTAAATTTAATCTAGTCAAAGTAAATCTAACAGATACTTTTCACATGCTTCTTTATTTTGGCTGCACTCTGAAAGTAATATCAGAATTGAACTTTTTCAGGACCTGTTTTAATATTTATGATTCTAGAAATCTGGGACCAGTGTTTCTTGGCTAAGAGGATGCTCTTGGGAAAGTGGATCTTGGTATCAGTGGCTAATGTCATTAAATTGTTTGTTTCAGGCTCATTTATGAATAACTGAAAAGGGAGAGGGAAACAGTACAGCAACAAAATAAATGCAAAAGTATAACTGGGCTCAACAAAAATATTTTTTTCCTGAAAAACAACACAAAAAATAGTTATTTCTCAGTAATTTGTGATAGTTGTGACACTGCTAGTCCTAGTACTGCAAAAAACTTAAGTGACCATTTCCAGTGTAGCATCTCTTCCCATGTGGAAGGAATCATGAAATACTTTTATAGCTTTACTGTATCCCTTGAGGAAAGAACAGTTTGTTTCTAAATATGCCAGAGTCTCTTTCATTCCCCTGTCCTGGGGCCCATTTATCTTCCTGGGGAATAGAGATTGGTTTTAATCATTCCTCAGGAACTGGGAATGAGCCTAAGGTCTTAGGGGCTGTTAGGCTGCTCTTTTTGCTTTCCCATACAGTCTTTTGATTTCCCAAAGAGACTTGGGATATGTCTCTTTGATGCCTTTAGAGTGCATGATAGCAATCTGCGTGGGAAGAAGGACTGCCTGTAGGAGTTATAAAATTTTCTGCTTATGTTTTATAGATGATTGACAAAGATACTTCCATCAGTGAACCATACCACCTCAGGGATTTTGAGGGGGTCAGTGATTTCCTGCCTGCTTGCATAGGTCTGGGAAAGCACTTGTTCACAAGAACTTGTAGGATTAAAGAAACAGAGTTAATAGTAATGCATGCTTTTATAATAACCTCCAAGGCATGTATGAGCTATTCCCCTGTTACCCACAAGTAACCTGCTATCTCCAGAATAGCTCTGACTTCATGGGGAGTCAGGGCTTCTAGTCTCTGTCTCATAGTGAACTTTGCAGCTCCTTCTGTTAGTAAACTTGCAAAGAATGATTAGGGGTGTCTTCAACCCCAGCTATGTATAGATCCAAGGAGCTTTTTCTAGAGGAGTCAGTCAAAACAGAATGAAATAATTGAATTGGCTCACCTATGATATCTAAGATTGCTCAGGATTCCTTGGAGATGGTGATATCTGTGGACAGGAACATTGCAGGTTCTGCTGGACCTCTTCATCATCATGATACAGGGAATGACCTCCCGACCTACTACGTCTGTGAGCTCGTGTTCTCTAAAACCTAAGAATGAATTTTAGGAACAGCAGAGGTTAAGAGTAGAATATATTTATTGAGAGAAAGAAAGCTCTGTCTGAAGAGAAGGGGTCTTGAGCAGGTCCTGAGTGGGTTGCCAAGGACTCTTGTCTTTTCTAGGGACTTTTATAGAGCAAAATCATGGGGCGAGACAGGTTCAAGGTGGGGGAAGACTGGGAACTCACAAAGCAGATGGGCATTAGGTGGGACAGATCTATAGTTAGCCAATAAGATTAATAATTCAGGTAAAATTGATTACATTGGGGACAAATGGGGAAGTGAGTCATGTAGAAAGTGGGCATTCTTAAGGAACAGTGACTCTTCTCTAGGGGGATGGGATGGTGACTCCAGGCTTCCTTAGGGTGATAGGGAACTATTTAGAAGAATATCAGTCCTTAGGATGTGGATTGTTTGTTTGATCCTTTGTCTTGAAGCCTGACCACAGCAGGAGGTATCTGTCCCCGCCACAGTTGCAAACTATCTGGACTTCTGCACTGGTGCCTTTGAGGACCTAGCCCTGTCTCACTGCCTACAATATTTCTAACTAGTTCAGCTGCCTGCAACAGCCTGACTATAAAGTCAGAGGGCCCTTCCACTCACATCATAATGATCGGAGAGACCCATATCCTCCTAAGAAACAAGTGGCGTTTCTAGCACCGCCATCCTCTTAGTTTTTGAGTCTTTCCTGTTTCACAAGTCCGTATGTAATTTCATTGTACTTTTTACATACTAGGCAGAAACACTATAATTGGAGAATAGTCTCATAGATTAAAGTATCATCCCATATCCATCTCTTGCCACCTCCAATCTTCATACTGAACCCATATTGTATTATAGTAGTAGATAAAATGTTACTGTTTTAAATTATCAGGATCAGACTTTTCCTACTCATCAAGAATATAACCTAACCTAGTGTGGTCATGCACTCAGGAGGCTAAGGCCAGAGGATTGCCACTATTTCGAGACCAGCCTGGGCTACATAGTGAATTCATGACTAGCCAGAACTACACCGCGAGTCCTTGACTTTTCTTTTATTGTCTTTTTGAGACAGGGTCCCCCTATGCAGATCAGGTTGGCCTTGAACTCACTTTGTAGCCCAGCTTGGTTCCAGCAGACCTCCTGCCTCAGCCTCCTGAGTGCTGGGATTACAGGCATGTGCCACCCGGCCCTGAGATCTTGTTTTTAAAAACACATACATACATACATACATACATACATACATACATACATACATACATACATACTAGTATCAAAGTCAGTGAAATCTGCATGGTGGAAAGGTCCAAGAAGTTTCCTGTTGACTCATGTTAGGGCCCATAAAGAGAAGAAAACAATGAGGTTTTGTTCTTGAAATTGTATCCCATCTAGGAGGAGGAGACCCCAGAGTTTCACAGACTGTCCCATGTGAGACCTTAACACAGACTAGACAGACTATTGGAACTTTCAGGCAATGTGTGCATCATTTACAGAAGCACAGAACAAAGTCCCCCAGGAGCTTTTGTCTCTGTATGGGGTGGGGAGAGACAACGGACAGGACTGGACAGGACGGAGATGGACATTATCCATTAGCTCCTTAGGCAGAAGGGAGCTAAGCAGACTCTTGCTGGCTTTCCCAGTCCTCTAACCGCCATGAGAGATGGGTGGACCTTTTCCCCAATAAAGTTGGAATCCATGGTGACCAAATTTGCACTTCAAGTCCCTTGGTGATTCTATTTTGTATTCTGAGCCCCTCAATGACTCTACTTAGCCAGAATGGAGCCAATTGCATTCTAGTAGTAAAAAGATTAGGAACAGAAATGGTTCTGCTTTTGTGTAATTACAGTCTCTTTAATTAAATTCTAACTGCTGTTTATTTGTTCTGCTCAGGTCTGTCAGGCTTAGGGTTTTAAATTACCTACACTCAAACAAGGAAGGAATCCGGCCTGGAAGCTGCAGCCCCAGGTGATAAGACTAGGAGGAAGCAAGTCAGCCAAAGATGGAAATTCAGCCTGGAAGCCACAGCCCCCAGCGGGAGCTAAGAGGAGGGGGAGCTAAGAGGAGGCCTAGCGGTGGAGGATTGAGGGAGGTGTCCACCAAAGCCTGTTTGAATAGGGCTTCCTGTCCATTGCCTTGCCCTAGGAACAAGCCTCAGGCATTTCCTTTTAAAACAAAATTTTCTCTTCATTCTCCAAAAACAGAGGCTTATAGTTTGAAAGGTCATTTAGAAAAAAGAAAGACAGTAGCATTTGATTGAGTAAGCCACATCTAGATGCATGATTCATATCATGCAGGCTCTAAGCCCATTTATTGGTGCCACCCACACCTTGGGTGGGGCACCCCTAAATCCTGACATCATACCAAAACACAGACCAAGAAAAAGTCCATTTGCAAAGTTTTAAGTGGAGACCAGATTAATTTCCAAAATGGGGAGGTAGCAAAAAACATGGAAGATAAGGCAATACCATAAGACAGACAGACAGACAAAGAAGAAAGAAGAAAAGTCTTATTGTAGTTGGAAGAAAAGCACTGCCTCTCATTCCTCTCTCTGTGTCCCATAGCCAGAAAAGCAGCAAACAATTCTCTGTACACCATGTGAAGAGACCCCTGCTTTTCTGGCTGAGGGGAGAGAGTGAGGGAAAAAGGAAGAGAAAAGCCTTCAGCCTTCTTGACAGTTTAGAGGAGGGTGGGGGGGAAAGTGTGCCCATTGAGGCCTTACCTGGTCTCCTGCTGGCTGCCTACATCAAATAATACTACTGGGTCTCACCAATTAAACAGCACTGGGTTTTGTTGTGCTCATGTCTTCTGCCAGAGTTAGATTCCAAGTTCTTTTTGTCTCAAATACAGAATTGAACTAAACAAGAAAAAAACAATGACAAAGTTTATTTGAAAAAGTTCCCTGGTGACAAAATTTATTTGGAAAAAGTGAGGTTGTGAGAAACTGGCTCTGAAAGTTAGGTTTTTCAGTGCAATAAAAGAAAAAGTATAAAGTAAAAAGTAGCCTTTATTCCAAGGGTAAAGTGGGACAGAACTGTGGTCAACCAATAAGATAAAATTGGTTGAATTGGGGACAAATGGGGAAGGAGTCAAGTAACAATCGGGCATGCGTAAAGAGCAGTGACTTCCTGTAGTGGGTTGGGATGGTGATTCCTGGCTTCCTCAGGGTGATAGACAAATATTTAGACTATCAGTCCTTAGGATGTGGATGTATTTGCTTTGCCTTTTGTCTTGGGATCTGGCCCACTGTGGGAGGTGTTTCTGCACTGGCTCCTTTGAGGGCCCAGCCCTATCAGACTGCCTATAGTATTTCTAACTAACTCAGCTGCCTGTGACAGAGGATGCATCACATTGGTGGTGTGTTTCTCTGACATGTGTGAGACTCTGGGTTGAATCTCCAGTACCTGCTATGGGGAAAATTCAAATATTTGCCCTAAAATAATAAGAAGTAAGATCTCATTGTGGTTTCAGTTTACATTTCCACAGTGTTTAATAATGTGAGTACCCTTTCATATGCTTACTGTCTTTTGTATATTCTCTGGAGAAGCGTCTGTCCTTTGCCTTCTGTGAGATGAAGTCTCACTGTGTGGCTCAGTACTGTGTTCCCCAGGCTAGCTTAAACGCTAGGACTCTGTGAGTCTCCTGCCTAGTCTGTGGAGTTTTGGGACTACAGGTGTGTACTCCTGTGCCAGCTTTGCTGTTTTGCCTTTTTGGTTGTTCTGTTTTGTTTTGAGACAGAGTCTCTGTCTGTAGTCCAGGCTGGCTTTAACTCACTTTGTAGCTCAGGCCGACCTCAAATGCTGCCTCAGCCTCCTGAATGCTAGGATTATAGGTGTGCGCCACCAAGTCCAATTTGCACATTTTTGAATTGTGTTGGTTGTTACAGAATTTTTAAAGTTCCTTATATTACAGATATTAAACCATTACCAAATAGATGATTTGCAAATATTTTCTTCCTTTGCAAAAGGGTTAACATTTTAACTTTTCTTGATAATGTGCTTTGAATGTACAAAAATTTTAATTAAGTGTCCAGTTTATATTTTGTGTCTGTTGCTCATATGAAAATCTGTTCCTAAGTCAGAGGTCATGAAAGGTTACACCCTGTTTTCTTTTTTTCATTTTTTCTTTTTTATACTCCGTTTTCTCTTTAAGGGTTTGTGATGTTAGTTTAGAGCTCTGATCCATTTTAAATTAATTTTTGTATATGACATGAACTAGGAGTCCATTTCATTCTTTTGTTTGTGAAAATCGACTTGTCTTGGCATCACTCCTTGAATGGACTTGGTGTTCCTCTCAAAAAATCTGTTTAGCTCAGTAGCTTAAGCACTTGCCTGGTAAGCACAAGGTTGTGAGTTCGATTCCAGGTACCCCCTCCCCAGTCTGTTGACTACAAATACATAGAATTATTATTGGATCTCAGTTCTGTTCAAATTGTCTGCCTGTCATTGTGGCAGTACTAAGTTGTCTTGGTAAATGTTGCTTTGTAGTACGTGTTGAAATTGGAAAGTGAGTCCTACAATTTTGCTCATTTTTCAAAATCATTATGGCTGTCTGGACCACTTAATTTCTATAAAAATTTTAGGATCAGCCTGTTAATGTTTCCAAAAACAAAGATGATATTTTTTTGCTAGGAATTATGTTGAATTTCTAGGTCAAATATGGAACAATGCCATCTTAACATTAAATCTTTATATTTATTTAGGTTTTTAAAATTTGTGCTCCCCAACACCTTTGTGGTAGAGGGAAAGGCCCAGGGGCATTGTATCACTGGTCCCCTCCCCAGCCATTTACCTGTTTTATCTCTTTACATATTGAAGATTGAATTCTGGACCTTCACACTGAGGTACATCCCCACCCTTTTTTAAAACAGAGACAATATCTTGCTGCTATGTCAAGCATAAACACCAAAAGGACACCCAGGATTTGGAGGCAGATTTAGTTAACATCAGTCAGGCCCTAACAAAAACCAATCTTTGTAAAAATATCAGACTCCAGTCACTGGTGCTCTAGGATTTATGTGGGATAAGCACACAGGAAGTGTAGAGGCAGAAGGGCTTGTCGGCTGGGGATTGGTTCTTACAGTGCGCATCACAGTGACCAGCTGTCTCTTAGAAACAAGAGTAACAGGAACTGTAGTCAGAACTATTACCTGGGCACCTAACAAACTGAAGTATTCTGGAGTGGGGGGGATCTTCCACCGTGTTACTATATAGTCTAGTCTGGCCTCAAATTTGGGTCAGTCCTCCTGCCTCAGCCTCTTGAGTGCTGGGATTTAAAAAAAAACAACAACAGAAAAAAACTTCTTATTCCAGATAGTCATAGCTTTCCTAAATAGCTGGGATTACAGGCTGGGTCTTTTAAAATAGCAATGTTTTGTTTTCAGTGCAGGGGATTTTCACTTTCTTGAGTAGACTTTTATAGATGCCAGTTATAAATGACATTTTAAAAAAATATTCTTTTGGATTATATATGCCTGATGTGTAGAAATAAGCCTGAGCTTTCTTATAGTTTGTTTGGAGTTTTCCATATATAGAATCCTGTCATCTGTGAGTAAAGTTAAATGATTTTCTTCCTCAATTCATATTTTTTTTTTTGGTACCAGGGATTGAACTCAAGACCTTGTACTTGCCAGGCAGGCACTTATGCCACTGAGCTAAATCCCCACCCCATATATATATACACACACACACACACACACACATACATACATACATACATACATACACATACATACATATATTTATATATTTATATTAATTGCCTAATTGTGCTGGTTGAAAACTTCCATTACAGTGTTAGATAATAATAGTGGAAGTGTCCTTGTCTTGTTCCTGATCTAGAAAAGAACTTTCATTCTCTCTCTTGGTTGAGTGTGATGTTGTTTTTCTTTTTTTCTTTTTCTTTTTTGTACCGGGGATCAAACTCATGACCTCATACTTGCCAGGCAGCCGCTTAAGCCACTGAGCTAAATCCCAGGCTGTTGTGTTTTTCATAAATGCTTTTTATCATGTTAAGATAGTTTCCTTCTAGTCACAGTTTTCTGAGATTGATTTAGATCATAAAAGGCTGTTGAGGGCCAGAGTCATGGCAAATGCCTCACAAGCACAAGGTCCTGACTTTGATTCCCAATACTGAAAAAGAAAAAAAATGTTGGAATTTGTCAAAAGTATTGTCTATGTGAAGTAAAATGTTCATTTAAAATTTTCTCTTTTTTCTTCTTTCTTCTTTGTTAGTAGGAATCAAACTCAAATTTGTGCCTGCCTGGCAAGCACTAGGTCGTGAATTTGATCCCCAGTACAAAAAAAAAAATTTTTTTTCTAAATGCAAATTTGTTCAAGTAGTTCATTCAGTTACTCAGAAGTTTTATTTATATACATATTAAGATGGGCATGGTAGCACAGGCCTGTAATCCCAGCACACGGGAGGCTGAGGCAGGAGGATTGTTGTGTTTTCAAGACCAGTTTGGCCTACAAATTGAGCTCAAGACCAGTTGAACTGCATAGCGAGACACTGTCTCAAAAAGACCCCCCCAAAATAAATAAATAAATAGATATTTATACACATATTAAACTCTGAACCAAGTAATATACTTTTTGGGGGGAGCTCATTTTTGTGCTCGCTCTAGCAAAACTTAGTGCTCACTATTACAGTACGTAGAATAAGTACACAAAGTGTCCATATCCTAATCCCTGAAACCTAGGGATGCTAGGTTGTATTAGGGTGCATGTCAAAGAGCAATTAGGTTGCCAGTCAGCTAACAGGAAGATTGTTTAGGAGTATCTGGATGAGCCAGAGTTATCACAAGGGTCTTCACAAGTGAAAAGAGACAGAAAATGAGTTAGAGAAAATACAGCTTTTCTGGAAAGACTTAGAAAAATGAAACATTGCTTTGAAGATAGGCAAAGGATTATCTTTTTCAGGAGTGAGGGTGCAGGAAATTGAATGCATGGACTCATGCAAATGTGGTAAATACTTTAGTATTGTGTTACATCCATGGCCCAGCTTTTGTTTTGTTCTGTTGCTTATTGTGTTCTTGAGGTAGTGGTGCTCTATGCAGTTCTGGCTAGCTTTGGGCCCACTTTGTAGCCCAGGTTGATTTTGAATTTGCAGAGATCTTCTTGCCTCAACCTGCTAAGTGCTGAGATCACAGGCGTGCGCCACCACGTTCCTGGTTCCACGGCTGTTTTAAAATTTCAAGAAAGGTTCTTGCTTCATCAGCCTTCTGAATAGCTAGGATTACAGATTTGGCACTTAGCAGAGATAGTCTTTAGTACACAGGGAGAGGAATCTTCCGTAGAGCCTCCAGAAATGAGTGCAGCGCTGCCAACACATGGATTTTGGATTTATCAAATTTTTATTTACAGAAATGCAAAATAATACATTTGTGTTGTTTTATACCATGAAGCTTTTGGTAATTTGTTCCGGTAGCAATAGAAGATAAATACAGTTACTCAAACATGTTTTATTCTACCATTTATGATAGTGGTTTTTTCTCCAAACAAACTAGATTGTTAAAATTGTATTCATTATTAAATGAAAACCTGTCTGAAAGCTTCTATACCCACAAAACTGTTCTTCCTTTACTTCATCTACCCTGAATCCACTACCCAAATTTTTCTGTTCTGTCTCTTCTGTTAGACTTTGTATTTTCTTTTGGTTTCTGATACAGAGTGTTTGTTTGCTAGCTGTATTGAGACAGGGTCTTACCATGGAGTTCACACTGGCCTTGAACCGGAGACACTGCTCCTGCATCAGCTCCTTTAATGTGCTGGGATTACAGGTGTGCATCACCATGCCTGGCTAATACAGAGTTTTTAAATATAATATTTGATATTTATTTATATTTTATTTAAAAAATTTTTCACACATGTATATTTGTATGTATCTAAGTGTGGGTTGTGTATGTAAGATTTTAGTACTCCATATTGTAATACATTTAATTTTTTAAAAATTTAGCTTTATCTTCCATTTTAGACTGTCAAGTTGACTATATTTTACTCAACCTTGTGTTTTCTGTTGTAGATGATCTTGGATATCGGTCCAAATGAATGTTTACAGTGTTTAAAAAATGTTTTAAAAACTTCACATTTAAGCATGAATAAAAAGAATTGTTTTCTCCCTTAATGAAAACTAAACAAGATTATAAGAACAAAAGAAACTTAAGGAGAACTAATGTTTTGTGTGTCACCTTTTGGGTATTTTGGTGAATGTGATATTTGTGTTTTCTAGAATGGAGATGTATGCATTTCAATTCTTCATCCGCCTGTAGATGACCCACAGAGTGGAGAACTGCCTTCTGAAAGGTGGAATCCTACTCAGAATGTGAGGTAAGGTGTTATTAAGGAATAAATGCTGTTGTATTTTTGTTTTGTCTTTTCTGGGGAGGGTCTGGATATTTCCCCAATACTACAATCTAGCCTCAAATTCCTGGGGTCCAGAAATCCTTCTGCCTCGACCTCCCCTCCCCAAGTACCTAGGAACCTACAGGCATATACTCCTGAATAATTTTTTGTGTATGTCCTAGAATCTCATTACTTCTAGAAAGGTACAGTTATACATTATTTTTTTAACCTAAGCAAAAGAATCATTTCTCTGTTTGGTGGTTTTATCTTCGGGGTAGGGTAAAAGTATGTATGCATCACTTGGAAACTGTTGTTTTCTGAGCAGTAATGCGTGTGAGTCTCATTTTTCTGTGGTCACTATGGTGAAAATCTTCAAGTCTTAGTTACTCCTCTTACATTATTTTAAATTTGGCCTTGCTTCTTTGAATCCCATGACTTCTCTGTGTTTAAATTTTTTTAAACTTTAGTATTCCTTTTACTTTTAAAGAAAAGTCTTAGGCTCTACAAACTCAAAATTGGTTTATATGTTGCTTTGAAAAAGCTTTAGTGCTTTATGTTTATTGTGTGGGTATGTACATATGTGTGAGGTGGTTTGGAAGGCTTAATCGTGCTTTCTTTTTGACTATCCACTGATTGGTTAAATCTGTTGACTTATCTAGATAGATTTGAATCGTCTTTGTTTAGTGATTTGTATGTGTAGTAGATGGTCATATTCCTCAAAAGAATTTTTTAAAAACTATTTATATTGTCTTATGTTTTTAGATACAATTTTTTATCTTAAATTTAAATAATTAAAAAGCCTTATGGTCACATACCATGTACAAGGCCCTGGATTCAATCAGTAGTATTAAAAATATCCCTTTTCTGCACTCAGATTTGCATCTTATTCTCCCTACTGAATTTTACCCTAATACTTGAAATTTTTTATGCTTGCTAGCTTTACACTATTTATCCTGTAATATATTTCTGTGAACATCTTTATGTAATTAGCTTGAGTGACAAACTCTAAAATTCTATTGTTAATATTACTGACAATCAGTTAATTAAAAACAGTATATTAGAATTCCTGTGCATTTTTAATAATCACTGGAAATACCTTCTCTTTTATTACTTTCCTTTCCGTTGTGGTACTGGGAATAAATCCAGGGCCTCATGAATGCTGGGTGAGTGTCCACCACTGTAAACTAGAGCCCCAGGAAATGCGCCCCGCCTCCCCCCCCTTATTTCCCTTCTCTCCCCTCCCCCTCCCTTCCTTTGTCCCTTCTCTTTTATAGTACTGGGGTTTGAACCAGGGCTTCATACATGCTAGATAAGCACTGTGATGCTGAGTTAAATCCTTAGCTCCTTTTTTCCCCTTCTTTTTAATTTTGACATAGTTTTTCAGATTTGCTTTAAATTTGTATTCTTCCTGCCTTAGTCTCCCAAATACCTGAATTACAGGTGTGTACTGCTGACCTGATGGAAATAGATTTCTTAATTTAAGTAGACATTTATTTTCTGTTCGTTCATGTATCCGTGAATAATTGCAGTGTTGCTAGAATGATGCAGAGTTCAGCTTCAGTTTTATTTACATGAGCGTGCATATAAAATATATAAATACATGTATATTCATAAAATAATAGTTACATATTAGACTGAAAGACTAAGAAATCTTAGTTATATATAGTAATAGAATAATGTATTTTGAAGGGTTTATTTTGTTATGTTTCAGTTTTTTAAGACAAGGCCTCACTATATGCCTCAGGTTGGCATTAAACTCACTATGTGTAGCCCAGAGTAGCCTTGAACTTGTGATCCTTCCTGCCTTAACCTCATGAGTTGAGTGCTGAGATTACAGGTATGCACCCCAACACCTGGCTTGAAACTACATTTCTTTCTATTATGTATGAATTATTTGGCAAGAAAAAGTGTAGTGTTCTGTTGTCGTTTTTGTTTATAAAAAAGCTTTATTGCTGGCACAGCACCTGCCTGGCAAATGCAAGGTCCTGAGTTCAATTCCCAGTATGGGGGGGGGGAAGGGTTTGATTATCATTTGCATTTTATTAACACTTCTTATTGCCTGTGGTTTTTATTATAGTCCTTGCTGGGTAGAAAGAGGTATATCTTTGTGGTCTTCTTATCAGTGTCTTTTCTTAACTAATCTTACTTATTTTAAATAGTTTAACATTTTAAGAATAATATTGGAAATACTTAGAAAATAAAGAATTCCCAATTTACCCTACAGTTTTGCTCTACTTGTTAAATGATACTAGGGATTGAATGCCATGGTTTTTGCACTGAACTATATCTGCAGACCTTTTTTAGTTTTGAAACAGGGTCTTTGATAAATCATCAAGGCAGAGTTTAACTCACCTTTTTTTTTTTTTTTTTTGGCACTGGGGATCAAACTCATGACTGTGCTTCTTGCAAGGCAGGTGCTTATGGCGCTTAGCTAAATCCCTAGCTCCTCAAGGCAGAGTTTAAATTTACACTCTTCTGCCTTAGCCTTCCATGGTGCTGGGATTACACATGTGCACTACACACCCCATTGTTAAGTGTCTCTTGACTATGACAGTTTCATAGACTGCTCTGGGTTTTGATGCTCTTGATTGTTGTTTTTTGGTACCAGGGATCAAACTCATGACTTTGCACTTGACAGGCATGCGTTTACACCGTTGAGCTAAATCCCTGGTTGATGCCCTGATAGTTTGGAAGTTTACTGAGTAGATATTCTGTAGAATGACCCTCAGCTGGAGATTAGCGTTTTAGGGTTAGGAGGTAAAAGACTATTGAAGTAAAGTGCCATTTTCATCACTTTATATATGGAATATTTTCTGTCAGCATAAAGGTCACTGTTTCAGTCACTTCTCTTTCTGTACTCCTTAGAAGGAAGTTAATGTGCACAACTCACACGTGAATCACAAACCATTTTTCTTTGAGGATATAAATAGGCATGACTTTTTGTGCTAATTGTTGGTGCAGAAAATTTTTGCTATACTATTTTCTGTTCCTTAGGGAGTCCTAAAGTTCTGGAGTCTTTTCAAGCTAAAATAGGACACTGGGGACAGGAATGTAGTTCAAAGCACAGCACCTGCCTGCAAGCGCATGGTGCAGAGCCTGTTAGCGCACTTCCCTTGCATGTGTGAGGCCCTGGGTTGGACTTTGCCAGCATTGGCGGAGAGCAGGGACGTGCAGGACAACAGATACACGGAGATGAGCAGGCCGTGTGGTGAAGGTGTTGCAGGGCTGATTTTTGCTTTGGAAAGTTTGGCTTCCATATTTCCCATCCCTTTCATACGCATAGTTGACTTGATTCTCCATCTCTTTGTTTCAAATGAAACAAGAGCTTTTGCTGAACTTTCATTTGGTTTTTCACCAGATCCTTTCTGCCCTCTGCCCTCTGCTAGGGTTTCATTATATTCTCCCAAGATGTATGTTGCAGTCTTAATTCTCAGCATCCGGGAGTGCAAAGATGAGAGCAGTGCATTTACAAGCCAAGGAATACTAAGTAATGCTAACTGACATATGCCAGAAGCTGGAAAAAAGAAGGGCTTGTTTCCTACAGGTTTCATCGGAGAGCGTGGCCCTGCCAACACTTTGAAGTTTTGACTTTCGTTTTCTAGAACTAAGACAAATTACTGTTGTTTTCAGCCACCTAATCTGAGCAGGAATTTACTTTTTACCTTGTTGACTTGAACAAACCCTGGTCCTTGTTCTTAACTCATTTTGAACCAAACCATTGGGCCTTACTAAATCATGTGTGTGTGTGTGTGTGTGTGGTGTGTCATTTTGTCTTTTGGAGACAGACTCTTGCTGTGTAGTTCAGGCTGGCCTTGAACTCACTTTGTAGCCTAAGCTGGCCTCCAACTTGAAATAATTCTCTTGCCTCACTCAGCCTCCTGAGTGCCTTAGCCTCCCAAGTGTGCCACTGAGATTACTCAAAACCAGAAAAATATATTTATGAACATCCGTTTGAATATACTTTTCTGGTTTTGAGTAATCTGTTTCTGGCACCCTGTCTTAGAGTTCAGTTGTGTTAAATACATAGCCCTTTGTATTTATAGATCCTACATTTGTAGATTCAACCAACTGGGGCTCAAAAATATTGGGCAAAGGAACCAGGAACATAGACTTTTAACTCCTTAAATGGTGTATAGCAATTGTTTACAAAGCATTGATATTGTATTAAGTATTGCAAGAAATCTAGAGATCCTTTAAAGTAGTATACAAGAGGATGTGTGTATATTATATGCAAATACTGTGCTATTTTGTATAATAGACTTCAGCATCATTGGATTTCAGTATCTTTACAGAGATCCTGGGATCATGGATGCTGAAGAACACTGTATTTTTAAAATATAATCCAGAATTTCTGTGTATAGCAGAAGAGATAAATATGAGTTCAGTCCATGAACCCTGCTTTTAATGTCCAGTTCCCCAAATTCAATTTTTAATTCTTTTGATGCAGTAGTTTGTGTTCTACAATTTGGGTTAAGGCACATGGTAATGCTTTGTTAATTTATTGTTTGGAAGAAGGCAGTACTGGGGATGGAACCCAGGAGCCCATCTGTGCTGATCAAGCTGTCTGCCACTGACCCGTATACCCAACCTCTGCTTTGTTAATTTGTGATGCCTTATAAAATCACTGACTTCATTTTTCTCTGAATCACAATTTCTTTAGATTATTGGCAATAACATATATGTAGCTGGATTTTGCTTTCTGGGGCCCACATTTCTCAAAGAATGGAATTAAAGTCCAGTGTGGTCATATACTGTAAATATAAATAACCAAAATGGGCCGGGAGAAGCCAGCCCCATGTGCATGCAGGCTGCCATCAACCACCATCGAGGACCCTCCCTTTGGGTAATTGGCATGGGTGGGAAGAAGCAGCAGCCTTACCTTGGAGAAGCCCGTCCTGCATCCCACCACCTCTGCCTGACCCATCCTCCCACTCCCATACCAGGGGAGGGTGTGGGACCCCACAACCTGCTTGTTGAGGGGAACCCAGGACAATGTCAAGATGAAGGAGTAAAACATAATCTCTGGCCTCCAGCCCAAGCAGAACAAGTCCAGGAGACATGGATGTGGAAGAAAGTGGAAGTCACACACCAGAAATTTCTGGGATGATGGCAACAAGAGTAAGGAAACTATTTCATAAGGCTGTAAAAAAAATCAGATCAGAAATGGTATCTCAGGTAAAAGAAGAAATGACAATAAAAGGATTTCTGAGTGTATTTAAAGAAGATACAGATAAAAATAAAAAGTGTAGGAGAATGAGGGGAACCTTGAATGAACAATAAAGGGAAGAATTGCAATGCATGAAACAGATTCAAAGTAATATCCAGGAAATTAAAAACTATTGAATGCTGGCAAAACTGCTTGAAAGAAACTGAAGATAGACTTTCACACCTTGAAGACAGGATCACAGATAGTGATTGTAGAGGCAGGATCACTTAATAATAAGGAACCAGGAAATAACAATTCAATGACTGTAAGACAATGCAAAAAAATAATTTAATAGTGATAGGTGTCAGCAAAAAGCAGGCATCAACACAAATGATGTAAAGAGACTATTTACAAAATAATAGCAGAGAACTTCACAAACATGGAAAAAGGACCTGACACACAGATAAGTAAGACATACAGAATTCCAACTAGCCATAACCAAAATAAATCTACACCCAGACATATAATAATCAAGATCTCAGAAATTCAGCACAAGAACAGAATATTAAAGACTATTAGAGAAAAAAAACATCACCTATAAAGGAAAATCCTTCAGAATCACGACAGATTTCTCAACCCAAACCATCGACACAAGAAGAGCTTGAAGTATTTCAATTCCTAAAAGAAAACAACTTTCGGCCCGGACTGATATACCCTGCAAAACTAACTTTCAGAATTAATGGAGAAACAAGATACTTCCAAGACAAAGAACAACTGAAGGAATTCATGATGACCAAACAAACCCTACAGTGAGAAATGAAGGACATTCTAGAGAGGGAAAAGAATGACCATGGTTCCAGAAACAGCAGCAGAGTGGGCTCACTGAGCAGAGCAGACAGTTGAATGGTGGGGGAAAGTCGGGAGCCAGTGGCAGGAAAAAAGCATGGAAGATATAAACCAGTGAATGTTGGCTGTAACCACTTAATGTAGATGGTCTCAATTCACCAATAAAAAGAAACACAGAGGGAGGGGATCAAGAAACAAGATCCATCAATATGCAGTATACAAGAAACACATTAATTTGAAAGGAAATTCATAGACTGGAAGTCAAAGGAGAGAAAACAATACTCCATGCGACAGGGAACCAGAAAAAAGCAGAGGTAGCTTCCCCATCAACCACAGAATAGAAAAGAAAGATATGGCTTCTTTCTTTCTAATCGGTACTGGGGATCAAACTCACGACCACACACTTGCAAGGCAGGTGCTTATGCTGCTGAGCTAAATCCCCAGCCCGGCATTTCTATTCAATAGAACGCTGCTCAGCTATAAAGCAGGATAATCATGAGGCTCTTGGTAAATGGATGCAACTTGTGATCATGCTTTTGGGTGAACATCATGTTGTCTCCCTGGTATAAAAAAACTGAAGGAATTAGAGGATCCAAAATGCACAGTAGATACTGTGAATGTGAAAGGGGAAGAAGCATCTAAAAAGAAAGGTGGTAGCCATTGTCAGTTCCCTATTGTCTTGTTTTAAAGTCTTCTATCATTTTCATTGTTTTGATTGATTTTATTCTGTTTTGTTTGGTTTGATGTTATTGTATTTGGTGGCATGGGCAGCTGTTTTGAAGATAGCAAGATATATTATTACCCATTATAAGCCATTGTTGATTTCCTATTATCTTTTTTTGAAGTCCTATATCACTTTCCTTGTTTTGTTTTTATTGACTTTATTCTATTGTTTGATTTTATTATGCCTGATAATATGGGCACCTATTTTGAAGATAACATGAGGCATTATGGTAGACATTGTTGACTTTCTATTATCTTGTTTTAATGTCCTGTATCACTTTCAACTGTTTTGATTGTCTTTATTCTGCTTTATTTTGTTTGGTTTTATTCTCTTAAAAATAAAAAATGTGTATATGTAAATGACTGAGAAACTTTCTACAGTTTTCAGTTGTTTCTCTAATGGCAGTAAAGCAGGTTTTAGATTTCCCTACTGAAAATGGTTTTCCTTTTATGAACTGATTGTGCTTAAAGGAATACAAATTGCAGGGGGGGCTGTTTTTAAATATGTTTTGTGGTATTAGGGGCTGAACCCAGGACCTTTGCATTGAACTGCAACCTCATAACCCCTGCATCCCAGACTGGGTCTCATTAAACCACTACGTTGCCCAGTCTGGGTTCAAACTTGACAGTTCTCCTGTCTCAGCCTCCCAGAGTACTTGGGTTACACGTGTATACCACTGCACTGAACTAGGAATACAACTTTAACCATATTATATTTTTGTTACATATTTGTTTGTGGGTTGGGTTGGTTTTGGGAATCCAGCTCAGAACCTTGCTATTGCCAGGCAGGCACTGTGCCACTGAGCTACTCTTTGTGGTGGGTTTGTTTGTTTGTGTGTTTATTGTTGGGCTAAGATCTCTCACTGTTGCCAAGCTAGTGTTGAACTTCAAGGCCTAAGTGATCCTCTCACCTCAGCCTTCCAGGTGCTAGGAGGACAAGCATGAACCACAGTATCCAGCGTTACATTTGTGGGTTATATATTGACAGATTTTTGCAAGAAACATAAATGGTCATCTCACACTACAATTAATGAACCTAGATAATTTTTAGAGACCTCACTTTAATTCTTTTCTATTATTTTTAGGTTCTAGTAAGATACATATTACAACTTTGTGACTCCTGGCTGAATAATTGTTTTTAGCATTTTTTATTTTTAACCAGATTTATATAATGTAATTTCTATGATTACTTCTATATAGTTTCTGCTGAAGTGATTAATTTGTAACTGCAATATGTCAGAACTTTACGAATCCTTTAACAACTTAAGGCATTAGGTTTTATTAGTAACTAGTACTGTAATCATTAGGCAGTATCACTGATTCTTTTTTCTAAAAATACAAGGGTAATGCCACAGTAAGCTCTTAAAAAATTTAGTGCATGATGCACTAGAATGGTGCCTTTTACCTAGTTTCTCAATCACTATTTTCATGTTTGTGGATTTTGTTGTTGTCAAATGTGAAACAATCATTTGCTTTATAGTACTATGCAAATAAAATGTATTTCTTCCTCAAATTCATTTGGCCACAAAGAAAGTAGTTGCTAGATGCCTACATTACACCAGTTCGTTTTAAGTAGTATAGAATTTAGCTTGGATGCTAAATACCTTTAAATAACTAGGATTTTTTTTTCTTTCCTACCAGGGCTTGAACTCATGACCTCACGCTTGCCAGGCAGGCACTTATGTGGCTGAGCTAACCTCCCAGCCCTAAGATAATTATTTTCAGCATTTTATTTTTAGTATTCTGTAGTTTAAAATACTTTTTTTTTGGAGGAGGGGAAAGATCCTGCATAACAAATGATGTATAGATGAACTTTTCTCCGTGTGTGTGATTTTTTTTTTTTTTTTTTTTTTTGAGACCAGGGTCTCACTATGCCGTTTGGGTTGACCTTAAGCTAACTTTGTAGCCCATGCTGGTCTCAAACCCAAACGATCCTCCTGTGGGGGAATTATAGGTGTGAACCATCACTCCTGGAACTATTTTAATAGGCTTTAATGATTGTGTTTCAACAAATACTAAATGTTTTGAGTTTTATTTATTCTACTTTGTTTATTCAGAAACCTGCTTAATTAGGAATATACCAAAATAACACCATATACAGCTAAAAAGAAAAGAAAAAACTGTAGCACAAGCTTTGATTTGACTTTAAATGGTTCCCCAAAGATGTGAGCTATGGTTTAATAAAAGGAAAGGAAAAAAATTGGGGGAGGGAAGTACACAGTAATCGTGCCACCTGTCCCATCCCTGAGTTTTGCTTTTTTGCAGTTTCAGTTACCCACAGCTCAGCTGAGGTCTAAAAATATTAAATGGAAAAGTTACAGAAACAATCCCTAAATTTTAAATTACACACCATGCAGAAGGACATGTTAAAATCTCCTGTTGTTCTACTCCCTTAACCTTGAGAATGGAATCATTCTTTATTGTGTCCATACTGTGCTGCTGCTCACCTATTTAGTTAGTAGCTGGCTCAGTTACATTGGAAGCCAGCCATGGTGGTGCTTGCCTTGTAATCCCAGCGTTTAGGAGGCTGAGGCAGGAGAATCATTGCAATTTCAAGACCAACCTGGGCTACAAAGTGAACCCAGGGCCAACCTGATCTGCATAGCGAGACCCTGTGTCAGACAAAGCAAACAGAAGGAAGGAAGGAAATAAGGAAGGAAATTGGCCCAAAAGTATCAGGTCAAGTATAATTCTGGTGCTTATTTTTCCGAGAACTAGTTGTAACCCTAGGGCAGAGGAAGTAGTGGTGCTAAGGCACTGGTGATTCATCTTTTTAGAGGTTGAATGTTGAAGCAAATGTGTGTACTCCCTTTCTTTAAGAAACCAACCTCCCCTTTCCACAGATACAGAGTCTCAAGGCTCATCCCATTGCATTCTTTGAATACTATATTACTACTACTCATAGGAATTCAAGATTTTTTGCCCTTGACTTTATGCATTACATACAAACTGTACTGTGCCGGAGTCCACCTGCGGCAGGGCTAGGGTTTCCCAAAGGTGGACAGGGAGTCGGCGAGTGAGAGACAGAAGACACTGCACATCAGTCTGTGAGTGAATCTGAATCCACTTTATTTTTTAGAAGCTGGAATATATATTTGCTAACCTTTGGCAGCAACCCCCAGCCCCAAGCAGGAAGCGCCCCAGGCTTAGGGCCAGGCAGGGACAATCCTAAACAATAGGTGTTAATTAACTCTTTTCACCTTTGTAACATCTCAATCTTGTTACTTGGGAAATGTAATGCACCTGGATGCCTGCAGGAGGAAGAGATATGTGAGGCTATTATGCCGCTCCCTACATTGTTTCCCTTATCACTTATGGGAGTATGGCAGTTCCTGTGAGGACAGCGCCTGTCTTAGGTCAAGGACTCTTCATATGAACCCAACCAGGCCTTACCCGTCATGGGCCTGCAGGACAGCAATTGGTCCTGTGCCTGTCTTAGGCGGCTGCTGGCGTAACATATGTGTCCTAGTTGCCTGTCTTTGGCTGCCTGTAGGACAGCGCCTGTCTTGGGTCAAAGACTCTTCATATGAACCCAACCAGGCCTTACCCGTCATGGGCCTGCAGGACAGCAATTAGTCCTGTGCCTGTCTTAGGCA